>JAODLI010003150.1:0-10069 GCA_027575585.1 Percopsis omiscomaycus | reverse complement strand
ACACACACACACACACACACACACACACACACACACACACACACACACACACACACACACACACACACACACTAAACTCTCACTGGCCAGCAGTCCTCCTAATGCCTTGTCATGTCATGTTACAGTACGTTACTGTGTGTGTGATATAACACGGCTGCTTTGCTTTAAAGGGAACAGAGACTGTGTCGTCTGACGGATGCTGCCATGCTTGTGAGTACTGCTACTACTACGAGGGCTACTCCCTGCACTGCTGCTGCTGCTGCTGGAAGGGATGTACATCTACATGTACAGCATTTAGCAGACGCTTTCATCCCAAGCTTTCATCTATATATACGTGTGAACAGACGAACAGGTCACACACCAGTCATGGTGACAAACAGCATTCTGTTAGAATAGTGACAGCAGCTGACTTCGCTATACAAGGGATGCGAACATGCTATTAGAATTGGGCGGGATAGCCTAGCGGTTAGCAAGATATCTAATCCCAACCTGCTCCTTACGACCTGCGCTCACTGCAAGTCACTGGTGGGAAGCGTCCGCCGAAGGGCACCTGGTTGTAACTGTAACTGACACACATACGTATTGGCGATAGCAGCAAGAGTCCTGCAGGGGCACCAGTGATAACACAGTCTGTAACAGCGTCTCCTCTCTTCTGCCGGGCCTGCAGGTGTCCACAAAGGCCAGCCATGCAACGTGAGCACTACTGCCGTCTACCTGGAGAACCTGGGCTGTCACTCAAAGAAGAAGATCAACATCACCTCCTGTGCCGGCGCATGTGGAACCTTCACCTAGTGAGTCCTAGATGTGTTTAAACCAGAACACCTCTGCTATGCATCGTCTTAGATGTGTTTAAACCAGAACACATCTGCTATGCATCGTCTTAGATGTGTTTAAACCAGAACACCTCTGCTATGCATCGTCTTAGATGTGTTTAAACCAGAACACCTCTGCTGTGCATCTAATCTAGTGTTAGTATGGGTATACAAACATCCATTGTCAGTTGGTTTGTTTATACACATGTATTATACATCTCTAATGTTTACGGTTCTCCCCCCCCCCCCCTCCCACCCCCCCACCAGCTACTCCGCCATGGCCAGCTCCATGCAGCACTCCTGCTCCTGCTGTCAGGAGCTGGCCACGTCAGAGCGCGAGGTGCAGCTGTCCTGCCCTGACGGCACCTCCGTCAGCTACTCCTACACGCACATCGAGGCGTGCGGGTGCCTCGAGACGGAGTGCACCGCCGTGGCCCGGGGCGGGGCCTCCGCGACGCCGTCCCGCCGCGGGACGCCGCCGCGACGCAGGCGATGAAGACAAGCGCCCGATGAAGCTGTCAGAACCAAAACAAGTGACCAGAACTGAATGACAATCTACTATATAGGAAATTATTAATAGGACATTTTAATTGCTAAATGGAACACAAGATAACATTAGATAACATGCTAGATTAGATTTGTGGTAGTTTTAGCTGTAGTTTTTGTTTGTTTCACACATTGATTAGTATGAAGTCACTAATAAACAACCTGAATGCAAACGCAGCATGTGGACTTGTGTTGTGATTTTATTCTTGCGGTGTGTGTGTGTGTGTGTGTGTCTGTGCGTGTTAAATGACATGGAAGAATTTGCCCATCAAACATATATATACTGTATTCATATAAATAACTAATAATTCATATAAGACACCCACAGTGTACATATTTGATCCACTAATTGTACCAAGGCCATAGAAGTCGAATGGTTTTCATAAAATCCCTATTAATGGTAATACTGGTTTGTTATATATTAGTCTAGTAGCCTGTATGCTATTTCAAGTATTTCAAGGGAAAATGGACCTACATTTACAGCATTTAGCAGACGCTTTTCGCCAGTATAGTCAATGGCTGAATAGGTCCCACTACACCAGTCATGGTGAGCAAACAACATCCTGTTAGAGTACTGACAGCAGCGCTTCATCAGGGCTAACCTAGCTACACATCTCACAACACACATTACCTACCTATTAACCTCACATTCAGTCCCCTCAATAATTGCTGACAGCCTAAATACCAGCAAAGTGCTACACCACTACACCACCCACTCCAGAGCACTACACCATCAGCCACCCCCCCTCCCAGGTGCTTTGGTGCACATAACTAAACTAGCATCACACACTGGGTGTGCATTAGCATCGTACAGGTATCCCCCCCGTGTCTGCCTGCTTTATGATGCGGCACAGCGCTAAGACCATTATTGTCACCATGTACAAGCTACTATGAAGCATGTGTATTCTGTTATACCAGCCTAGTCACCGCCCTGCTCAGAAGCATATCCTGAAGCCGGTTTGCTTCCCTGTCTAGAATGTTTGCCCAAGACTTTGTTTTAGATAAAGGTCTCTGAGAATGAGCATGTAGGTGTGATGAGAGAACAGGCCAGCATTACTCAGAACGCAGGGAGTATTTCCTAATGAATGCAACGTAGATCTACCAGATACGACTGTGAAAGCAGATTATCTTCACACTGGGCTCACTTGAAAAGTATGCCTCTAAAGTGTATTACACTGAATGCAAAACTGGTTTAAAAATATGTATCAATCACAAACCCACAAACCCTAAACATGTATATCAGACCCCAGCCTTGTGATATTAAAGGTGCGCTCCTCTGTGGTGTGATAGAACCCTCAGAACCCCAAAGTCCTGCCCCGGCTTTCTCTGTATGTTGTTTTTGCGATGTTATTAATTAAGGTGTGATTGTTTGTATTACCATAAGCACTGGGCGGTTTGTTGTACTTGCTAAAACAAATGTCAGAATCTCTCCCAGTGTTTTGTCTCTGGACTGGATGTGACCTGTCTGGTCTGGCTAGGCCTCTGATTCCGTTCAGTTTGCTTCTTTGATTTCAAAATCTTCCCTGTATTTGACATCATTCTTTAATGAACACAGTATTGAACGTACTAAATCGTAATAACGTAATAAATCTAAAATGTAACTTGCAGGAACAGCCACAACATATGATGAGTTTTTTTTATGTAAAAGATGAGTGTCGATATTTGTTTGTATTCTCCTAAATGTTTAATACTAGATTGTATTATTATTATTATAAAACTATTAGAATTGGCTACTACTAATATAAAAAAAACTAAAATTATACTGTAGGGATGTTTTTGACCATCTTACTCAAGACTTTATTGAAGATAAATGTATAAATGAAGATGTGTTTTGTCTTTTGGAGGGAATGCCATAACCGAATATGTTTTATAGTAATATATCTTACTAAAGTGTTAAAAACTATTTTTTTAAAGGTATACAGGATTTTTTTAAATGTAAAAGATGAGTGGCACTTAACTTAATTACGACCACAAGACTTTTTTTCTTTGCATTTGTAATTTTTCGAATTCTGACGTCACGCCAGGAGCGGTCGTTCACTTGTCATGTCACTGTGTCTGGCTGCGCAAATTCTGTACAAAAGTTCTGTATTTTACGTGAACAATTTTCACATAACTTTCACGTCTTACACAATAATTATACCTTCACATTTCCGCGCACATTTTTTGCCGATGCAAATTCAGGCTAATACAATTAAATAGGGCGTACAATTGTAAACTGCACATGACAACACACCAGAAAAAAACAGCAGAACACACCTTGTGTGTGGACGACACAATCTCTGTCAACATCCGATCAATGTGCTATTTTCCAATTATTGTTCTCAAGAAGAAAGGCTGAGCATGTTTTGGTGTGTGCTAGGATATATATCCTGGACCCAGCTGAGTCACTGTTGGTTGAATTCACGAAACAACGTCAAGGCTTGTCTCCATGGTCACTCCTCCCTATGGCAACACACGTCACGTTGACAGCGGGACAATGGCCCACAGTGTGCAGCCCAGATACTGAGCGTCTGTGTGGACGCGAGACCGCTAATGGACGGGCGTGGTCCCACGGGCCACAATAGCGGACGTCGTCTCCATTGGTTCTGATTAGATATTCCATTCCGAGTGCGCTCGTGGGTTTTAAAATGCTATCTCTAAAAGCTACGAGCGTTCCGTATCTGATCCACAGTCCACAGCTGAGCTCTCTGTGCAGGAACAGTGGTTACGGAAGATTTCATTTAATTGAAGCAATACCAAATGATCAGTATGGACGGTTATTTCATCAGTACTAAGGCACCGACACGCTTTGTTAAACTACGGTTTCAATACAATTTGACCGTATTCCCAGAACTGCAGGAAACGTCACACTCTGTATTAATGAAGATGTCGTTAATGTCCAGATAGAATGTAGATTTAGACCCACACAGCATACCGTGTGCACCCACCACAAAGTCTTGGAAACCCTGGATTGTCTAGTGTAGATGTCTCCGACTGTACCAGACTGTGTCTGTATAGGACGTGTGTATGCATATTACACAGTTTGCCCTACTTCTCGGTTACATTAGATGCTTCTCCATTGGTCTATACTTCTCTTCATACATGGACTGCATTTATATAGTGCTTATTTGTACCAAACAGGCCACCCAAAGCTCTGTGCATTGCCTCACATCCACCCATTCAAACACCCATTCACACTTTGAGTGACACCTCAACACTTAGAGAGAAGTCAGTGGGTATCGAACCAGCGACTTTGTGATTGCCAGACGACCTGCGCCATTGACGACCTGTGCCACTGTTGCCCCATCTGTATCTATTCTAGCTGCTACTCAATCAGTGTAGTCCACAGTGTAGTCCTAGCTGCTACTCAATCAGTGTAGTCCACAGTGTCATCAGAGTATTGCTTGTTTTGGGGTCAACTCTCTTCTGCTCCACTGCCGTCTAGAAGGGAGGCACAACTAACTATAGGTCCTTGCCTGGAAGCTAGTGTGGATATGGATTTTCTTCTTCACTATTTCTTTGTTTGGCCACCTTCATTGAAAAACGTTTTAAAACAATGACATTCTCTAAGGTTTCTTCAAATCTCATGAATAACGCTGTTAATTTAGAATTGGACACGTAATTATTCAGGTTGGTATTTGACTGTAAATCTACCATGAATATTCCCTGTACTGTCACCTAAAACAATCCCATTCTTCTTGTTTGGAACAGTGTAAACAAAAGACATTTTTAAGCATTGTATTACTACAATTTACCGTTACAATCCATTTGAATGTTAAGGTAAAATATTACTTACAACTTACCAGCACGTTGGCTGATTTATTTAAGATCATACTTTCCTAAACAGGACCTAGGGATTCACATCTTAAGAAAACTGTATCTGAGCACATATTTGCTTTACATTGTTAAGTGTAGTGCAGGCTTTGAGTGTTTGCCTGTGAAATAATCCTCACAGTGTGAAAACAGATATACGACAAGTAAATGTCACCACAGCCATTTGACCTGAGACCTGAGTGTAAAACTGAGCTTTGACGCACACACACACACATGCACACACATTGATACACACACAGGGTGTATGTAAAGCCCCACCTTAATTAACAAGTTATAAAGGCACGATCTTCCAGGTGAGTTCTGTCATCGTGGATCAATCCTTCAGAAGACATGGGGACCGGCGGACTATTGTCCATCTTGAGCCTCGTTCATCTGCTACAGCTGGTCAGCGTAGCGCTCACGCAAAGCGGTCAGTGGGTCATTTACACGGTTACTGAGATGGAGAAAGTTTTGTTACAACTGGTTAAATGGTATATTTTAGCCATCATTTACATACAACAGTTTATACACGGGGATTACTTTGACTGATGTATTCTGCTACTAACCTAGATTAAATTACTATAAAGTAATATTATGATTGTTGAGCTGTTGTGTTCTTTTGTGTTGTCGTTGTTCTTTTGGACAGGCCTATTGGTATGGCTGTGTGCAACGTTTGTATGCTTCAACCACCTCCTGGGACAGTGGGGGTCTCGAGTCTCCCCTTATCTAGACTATGTGACAGTGGGACTATTTTAACTCGTTGTTTTATCTTTGTTTTGTTCGTTTTGCATCATTTTGGTGTAAAGGAATTTATTCCAAATGTAATTAACGTTATTCTGATGAAACATCCAGTTCTTCATTTAAATGAGTTCCTTATATAAAGTATATATAAAGCGCCTGGCCTTATTTAAAGTCAACAGACTGAATATCTTGCAGGGATGTCTTAATGAAGTTTATTGGTGGTTCATGTATTAATGTCTTAATGAAGCAGGTTTATTGGTGGTTCATGTATTAATGTCTTAATGAATCAGGTTTATTGGTGGTTCATGTCTTAATATTTTAATTAATCAGGTTTATTGGTGGTTCATGTCTTAATGTTTTAATGAAGCAGGTTTATTGGTGGTTCATGTCTTAATGTTTTAATTAATCAGGTTTATTTGGTAGTTCATGTCCTAATATTTTAATGAAGCAGGTTTATTTGGTAGTTCATGTCTTAATATTTTAATTAATCAGGTTTATTTGGTAGTTCATGTCCTAATATTTTAATGAAGCAGGTTTATTGGTGGTTCATGTCTTAATGTTTTAATGAAGCAGGTTTATTGGTGGTTCATGTCTTAATGTTTTAATGAAGCAGGTTTATTGGTAGTTCATGTCTTAATGTTTTAATGAAGCAGGTTTATTGGTAGTTTATGTCTTAATATTTTAATTAATCAGGTTTATTTGGTAGTTCATGTCTTAATGTTTTAATGAAGCAGGTTTATTGGTAGTTTATGTCTTAATGTTTTAATGAATCAGGTTTATTGGTAGTTCATGTCTTAATATTTTAATGAAGCATGTTTATTGGTAGTTTATGTCTTAATATTTTAATGAATCAGGTTTATTTGGTAGGTTTATTTAATTCTGGCTTATAACGGAGAAATGACCGTAATTATCCGAAGCGCACTTCGCCTCCCTGTTGCATGGACACTTCAATGACGGATTCTCTCTTTGTTTTAGTGAACATCATTCCGTCCCTGAACACGGCGGTGACAAGCTCCGGTAAATAAGCTAAAACACACACACACACATATATATATTATATATTATATATTATTTCTCCGGTCAGTGTCAGTAAAACCGCTGTTGCCTGGCTCGGCTCGTCCTCACCCGTGTTGTCCCCGCAGCTAATGCCTCTCACATCGACCGAGTGTGCACGACTTGGGGAAACTTTCACCTCAAGACGTTCGACGGTAGCTTCTACCAGCTGCCGTCCACCTGCAACTACATCCTGACCTCGCAGTGCAAGGGAAGCTACGAGAACTTCAACATCCAGATGAGGCGCAAGGTGGTCGCGGGGCGCCCCACCATCGCCGGCATCGTGATGAAACTCGAGGGGGCCGTGGTGGAGATCTCCAACAGCTCCGTGAAGCTTAACGGCAAAGTGTAAGTTCTATCCCTTTGGTTCTTTCCGCCTGACTGTCTATCTGTTTGTCCACATCTACATGTCTGTCCGTCCGTCCGTCCGTCTGTCCACCTATGTCTGTCTAACCACCACACGCTGCAGTGGGTTTCTTTACGATGATAGTAATAATTCTGTACATTTTGAATACTATAACTGTTGGAATTGGTCTTCCCCAGCTAGCCCCAGATGCACCCACATTAGAACTTCACTAGACGTTAGTCGCTGCATAGCCTACACAAGGCTAGCTCACGACTGCGTCTCTGTTACAGGGTGTCTCTGCCAGCCATCAGCTCCGGCTTGTCCATCGAAAGATCCACTTCTTCTTTGTCTGTGAAGTCCAAACTGGGTATCAGAGTCATTTGGAACCTGGACGACTCTCTTGATGTACTAAACACACACACACACTCTCTCTCTCTCACACACACACACACACACAAACACACAGGGTTCAGGGGTGTGGCAAAGTAAATACATTTTCCTAATTTGCTGAGGCACATTAGTCAATTGTTAGTGAAATTCCCACAGAATACATTATTCCTCCTTGGTCAAAACAGAAGGTATTCATTTCTGTTGAATGACACTATATATATATATATATATATATATATTGTAAATCCTTACATGCCAAATAGACTAAGCAACAGTCATGAGCTGTCCAACACTGTGTCTTAGCTTCCCTCTGCTCTCTTATTTGTGGTGATTTCTTAACATTTCCTCAGCGGTTGCACTTCTAACAGTTTAGTCACCCTTTAAATACCGTTTGTCTGCAAATAATGGAAGTAATTGACAGCATGCGGTGGCCTGTGTTTGTCAATCTGACGAATGCATGAGGAGATAAGAGAGGAACAAATAGTTACGGTAAATACCGAAACGGCTGACAGATAATGCGGCCAAGTGTATTATTATTAAGAGTATATTAAGGGTGAGTCACCAGGTGAGTGTGTTTGCGCAAGTCAAACCTAAGATGTGTTAAGATAACAAAAAGTTCTTAATCCTTAAGAAGGATGGGTTTAAAAGATTACAGTGACAGAGGTGAAAAGACTAATATCGGTGCTCACACTTTCCCCCCAATGACAGGAAGCACATGTAGTTCTACATTTCCATCAATACTTTATAAATATAAATGAATATACAGTATATATATACGATATCGAACATTGCGTTGATTTGTGATTGACAGATTGAGATGGCTGAGCAGTACAAGTCTCAGACGTGCGGCCTGTGTGGAGACTTCGACGGCGTGCCGTCCAACGACTTCAGCGAAGGAGGTATTTTACAAGTCCTCGTCCTGCTCTGAGAGCAGGCAGCGTCCTATTGGTGTGCGGCAGAGGCGTCGCATGGCTCTACAATGTGTTCTGTTCTGCAGATGTAGTCATGACCGGGGTGACCTACGCCCAGAAGTACAAGATGGACGATCCTACCGAGACCTGTACAGATTCTCCGCTGCCCTCCCGCACGGACTGTGAAGACAAGGTAGGGCATTCGACCTGAGCGCGTTGGAGGAGCGCGATGCATCGCGTGAGCGGGTGGACGCGTGAACGCCCTTCGTTTTGTCACTGAGCAGCTGGTCCGTGTTTTGCTTGCAGAGCTTCTGTGAGGAGCAGTTCTCCAGCCAGGCCTTCCTTGACTGCACCAACCGCCTGGACGTAAACTCCTTCACCTCCACCTGCGTGGAGGACCTGTGCCAGTGCGACAACAGCACAGACTCCTGCCTGTGCCAGACGCTCTCGGAGTTCTCCCGCCAGTGCGTGCACGCCGGGGGCCGGCCGGAGCCCTGGAGGACGCCAACCTTCTGCCGTAAGACATTCAGAGACGGACACAGCACGTGCTGGGTGTGGTTGTAGACATATTTAGATCCCTTTTGTCGTGGTTTTGCACCTCCAAGACCCCTTTTATAGCGACAATTTGCTTTTACAATTTTATACAGCTGAACCTTTTGCAATGTTGTGTTCATGTTTTTCACAGTTTAATTCCTAAATAGTAGCTTGCAGCAGTAGACAGTTCTGCTGTGTTCCTCAAATGGGGGTGCGTGTACCCCTAGTGGTAGCTGAAGGTATATCAGGGGTCACCAGATAAAAAATAGAAATTATTACATTTGATAACAGTAATAATGAAATCAGTACGGATTTATAAAAAATAATTTCTATATAAATAGACCTAAATAAATAAATATAGCGGTGAAATGTATTGCTCTGTAATCTTGAAGCATTTGAACAACCATTTAAAGTGTAATAGACCGATCCAGGGGTTATACTGGGCTTTGGGTAACGGTGTGACAGGAGGCTCTAATGCTCTGGTCCTCGTGCGCTCCACAGCCAGGACATGTCCGTACAACAAGGTGTTCCTGGAGTGTGGCAGTGCCTGTTCAGACACCTGCTCCAACCCAGAGGCCAGCCAGACCTGCGACACCCACTGCCTGGATGGCTGCTACTGCCCAACCGGTGCGCACGCACACACGCACGCACGCACGCAAGCACGCACGCACACAAACAGTTTAAATGCTTTATTTGAATTCACCAATTACACTAATTTCGTAGGAATTAAATATCGGAATAAAAAAGGAATGAAGATATTGACAAATATTGTGGAACACTGAAGGATAGCAGTGACAGTGTCTCCTCCACACGGCCAGGCTGCTTAGGACTGCTGAAACTGAACAGTGTTTGGCTAACTGCTTAGCTCTTACATTTACATTTACATTTACAGCATTTAGCAGACGCTTTTATCCAAAGCGACTTACAATTAGTACATTTGTCAA
>JAODLI010003149.1:0-10069 GCA_027575585.1 Percopsis omiscomaycus | reverse complement strand
CGCCGTGAGTGACTGGCTGTTTGCAATTCGCAACAATCACCACTAGATGTCACTAAAAACTACACACTGGCCCTTTAGGCTTTTGAGTTTGTATTCATCTACCAGCTTGTCAAAGACATCACTGTCTTGGGTGTAAAGGTTATAATTTATGTACAGTAGTAAGTGTGATTTATAATGTAATAGCCTGCTGTGGAGGTCACGGTATACAAGTTGTTCCAACGGGGCTACTGAAGCAGATGAATACAAACTCAACGTCGAGCCCAGCTCCTTACCTGCAACTTCGCCATGCCAAGTGTGCCTTTTCCTCAGGCTGGCGCCCGCTCTCGTCGCTCTGCACTCATGACAGAATGACCGGCCCGGTGAAAATGAGAGTAGCAGCCGAAGAACTACCCCACCCCTCTCCCTCCTCCACCGGCACGGCGACCAGAACTTCGCCTGCCGTTCTTACTGGGGGATCTTGCAGTCTCCCCTGATGCCCGGTCCCACTACCAAAGGTCCCCTGCATGGCTGTCAGTAGTCTCCATATAGGGGTCCTGTCAGCACCACAGACCACCTAGGGGGTCCCACCATCTCTACTGGTTCCCGGTCCGGCCACCTGAGGGGTACTGCCGTCTTGTCTGGTCCCTGGTCCGGCCGCCTGAGGGTCTCCGCCTGCCTCGCAGACCACCTGAGGGTCTCCGCCTGCCTCGAAGACCACCTGAGGGGTTTCTCCGCCTTCGCTGGTCACCGGAGAGATCCTGACGTCACCTATGGCCCCTGCTCGGCCCCACTCATGACAATATGACAACATGGTATCTTGAGTCTCGTCAAAATGCCATGTAGGCCTACAGAGGATTTAGTAAAAACCTACTTTGAACAAATTCTTTCTTTTAGCACATACGCATCATATATGCAAGAGCTGGACAATATCAGATATCAGTAGTTTTTACTACATACATTAAAAACAGTAGGGCCTAATGTGATATATTTGGGATGACCGTTAGTAGACCATATAATAAACCTGCTAAAGCAACAAGGGGATCAGCATATAGGCTACTACGTAATATAGACTTTATTCTCGAAAGGTTCTTTCGACTTTAAATTTTAAATTCCGAATTTATTCTCGAAACACAGGGGTATCTTTATTTTACGTGGCCCTAATACTCTTCCATAACACCCACCTTTCCACTGGTTCCTTGATGAATTGCATGACTCGCTTGCTTTCAACGATCTTGACAGCTAGCCTAGGAATTATATTATCTCCAGACGTTGTTTTCTGAGCCACTGGGAGAGGACGACACACATAGGCACAGAGACAGAAGATGCATCAATCAAGTAGACAGGGATGAACCATATCCTCACGTCCTGTCCTGTAGCCTGTGTTATCAAAGTGTCTTACTTTCTGCTTTGTTATACTATATTATGCTACAGTTTTTTTGGACACTGTACGCACATTAGAGGTGATCTCCCTTTTGCGTCAAGTCAAAATCAAATCCTATATCACAATCGTACGTGCAATCATCCTATTTCCACTTTGATGGAGTATTCTTGCGGATAAGAACATCACCCTTCACTTTGTTACCAGTTAGACCTTGTTGAGAGGTGCGGTGTTTGTTGGGGCAGTCATGAAAAGCCAAGGTCTCCCAAGGTGTCAGCCTGCTTGCTTGTGCTATTTTTGCACCGTGCTTACACCCCTCTTAACCCGCCATGCCGGCACAATGCTATGCAAAGCAGACTTTGAGTTTATATTAAGTCATATGCATATCCAGAGCAGGGGATCTCACAGTTTAAACTTTTTAATTAATTATTTATTTAATATATTTCGTGTGCTTACATACAGTTTATTTATTGGTATTGTTTTGCACCTCCTCCCTTAAACAGCAGTGGTTGTTCCACCAGAGAGCATAACTAATGCAGAACTAAATAGAGGTGGTTGCTTTAAAAGGTGATTATTGGGAAAAGCCTGCTAAAGCAACAAGGGGATCAAATAGTGTAGAGGAAACTATGTTAACTTTAAATGTACAAAAATCATTAACAGGAAAGACTTTCTAATTAAATTTCTAATAATGATGAGGAAATTCATCTTGATAACAGGCCTAGAGATAGAAGGTCTAATTACATTAATTAGTCTGTACCTTAAGGAAAACTCTCTGTCATTACATTTCAGCATCCTAATCCTTCTTACAGAAGAAAAAACTGGGCTGACTCTTTTGAGACGGACTTCTGCCACTATCTGGCATACATCCAGATATAGTCTTCGAGGATGCTGGCCTTCCTTCCAGAGGAAGTGAGCTTGGTGTATCTTAGTTCAATTTGCAGGAATTAAGCAATTAAATGGTCCTAATAACTGTGGAAATGACTGCTCATTCTTCCCTGCATTGTCAGTCTCTGCACGCCGCAGACTTTTAAATGACCATAATATGGTTGAAGTGTGAAAGTCAAACACAAAGTGATCAAACGAGCAGCTAGGCAGAAAGACTATAGTCTGATATAGATGTCGAGAGCCCACTGACTTACAATGGAATCCTCAAGGGCCCATCTGGAGGTGATGTGAAGCTACTTTACGTTTTGGGGAAAAAGGTCCTCAAAGCCTGTGCTTACATGCTGAGAAATGGTAATGTTAAAAATCCCACAGGGTGCTGGCTAGCGTGCACACTGAACACACAACTTAAGCTGCATCTTACCAACTTTTCAAAGACATCACTGTCTTGGGTGTAAAGGTTATAATTTATGGACAGTAGTAAGTGTGATTTATAATGTAATAGCCTGCTGTGGAGGTCGGGGAATACAAGTCGTCGCAACGAGGCTACTGAAGCATTTCGTGATTAAATTCAGCTCTACTTTGTTGTCCCGTGTGCACACTCAACAGCGGGCACACTGCTATCATCTCCAGAGCTTTTACTATCTACTAAAATGTACTGGTTTTAAAAAGGGATGCTCCTCGATTTCGGCCTGGAATTACTCTTGTGATCGAAATCAGAGTTAGAAAAACATTGTTTTGGCATTTCATACATCAGCATTGAACTGGGGCTGATATCTGGGCTTCTGCTGTCGTGATAACTCAGTCGAGGACTGTACCTTTAAAGCTACAAGAAACTTGATCTAAAAAGGGTGTATGTGTGTGAAAGAAAACTTTGGACTTAAATTGATAAATTAATAAATGTTTATAATCACTGTATTTCAGTCACACCTTTGAGAGTGCAGATGTTTCCCTGTTATTTCATGTGCTTTGAATCTATCTGCTACCCTCATTTATACTCTTAGCACTGAAATGTGTGTGTGTAGGCCCTAATTGAGTAGCAGCGCAATTAAACAGACATGGCTGGGGGTCGAGTAGGAAAGTGACAGATTTCCCGGTGCTCTCCGCTCCTTCCGAGTAACTCTTTTATACAGGGTTTTATATGTGGGGTTTGCTGAAGACTGATAATGGTTGTCTGGGCTATCTAAACATGCACCCAAAAGCCAGCTCAATCCCTGAGATGAGATAAAACCAAGATACAAAATACATAAGGGAGAAAGTCAGAAAAGCTCTCCTCAATTTGGGATTAACTGTGATTGAAATCAGCATTATAAATATATATATATATATTAATATATATATTATTTTTTTTCCCCAGAGAACCCCCTCCAAAAAGGATGTACCTTTTGGTGTTCCCTGGAATATGAATGTGCACACTGGATTCATATTTTAGAGGAAAGTACAAAATCTGAGGCAGAATTGGATTGATTAATTGATCATTCATTGGGTTACTCCTTTGTCATTAACCTTTGGCTGTGTGCAAATGATGCGTTGGATTAAAAATGGGGGTGTGGATGTGGCAGGTAGTAAATCTCCACGCCGGTTCGCAGGAGGATGCACATTGATCGTGGCATCACGTTCTCGGATCTCTAGTACTCCTGCTGCGACGTGGTTCATCTGTCAGAGGGCGGTGTCATTTAACATTTTTATAAATGCTTCATGCCCGATAGAACTGCCCTGAAACCCCCAGGCACATTCTAATGTCCCAGAAAAAACATTTAGTCTCATGGAGTCTCAAGACTCATGTCTTGAGACTGTGCCACTTCAAGTCTTTGTCCTGGATGTTAAAACCCGTGTTACAAAAACATTGTTTCGGTTTGGTTTGAAATGCATTAATCTCTCCTGCCACATGCACTTGTCTACACAGTTGTGTTTTGAAACATAACCAGTGATCTGGGAAGAGAATGTTTGGTTCTGCCATTGGAACATAATTGAGGAAGGCACCAAATCATTTGTTTCTTCAGCAGTGTTGGAGATTGTTTGTTTTGGTGAAAGCGTGGTCGGTGGAACACCAGCTGCTCCCAGAAGCCTAAAATGGGTCATTGGTGGTATCATTATACAGAGAACATTGTGTGTAACCTTCGCAAATGGCAGCTACTGTATCATTCATTTCCACTCTCAAGAGCCAGGCAGGAAATATAGGCGGCAGTAAGACTTCAGCCTTCCACTGGAGCTGCTGGAGTCACTCAGGCGTACGACCTGCTGTCTCGCTGAAGGTCAACCAGGGCTTTTCTAACACACTATTCCAAAACACACCTTGGGTGTAAACTTCAGCTGAAATGTTAATAATATAAAGGGACACACCTCGGTTTGTGTTCGCAATTGCCCTTTTGATTGATGTTACAAAAACATTGTTGCTTTGCTTTTAGACTCTGAACATCAGCGGCGCATCAAATGCACTTGTTGTACTAAATAAACACAATTGTTTCATAAGCAGAAATGTGGGGTTCTAGGGCTTCTCTAATACAGTCAAGGAGTGTACCTTTTAAATCAGGACCCATCATGGAATACATGATGTGACTGTAAACATCTTTGGACCAGTAGCCTACAGTCAATTTAGTGTGCTGTTGGCCAAGCTGTAATGTCTCTATTAAGGGGGTGTCGGAAGTGATTGCACCCTTCAGGAAGGCTGTAGCTGGAGCGTTTCTTTGCCTGTCGCAACTCCACGCACTGGCCTCTGTGTTAAATTGCAAATTGCTTTTGCCTGACCCCTGCACAGTGGCCGGGGAGAGCCTGTAGTGCTCAAAGTGACCTGTTTTTAGCTTTAAAGGCCTCTCAATAGCCATAAAAAGAACAAAATAAAGATTGGTTATAGTGTATGAACTAATGAACCTATTAAATGTATCTTCCTAATTTATTTATTTATTTATTTTCCCAAATGGTTAAAGTAAAATTAAGATTTGCCAAAACGTTACGTTTCCAAGTTTATTTATCAAATGCACAGCAATGATAGGTAGTGAAATACTTCATAATGCACACTTGACTAAACAAGACAATCACCAAAATATATAATGTACAGTATACCTTGTGGTAAATAGTAAAAAGAATAAATACAATAGGGGTGTGTGTGTGTGTTTTATAAAAAAATTGCTTCATACTCTACCAAGACAGGATATGCATGAATGCTAAGACAGACGACAATAAGCAGGAGAACAAGCTTGTTGTATTCATGTCTAGGACATATGCTTGTATTGTATTTGTTCACTATATAAAGTGGCTTTGGCTTGCCAAATGTGAAGAGCTTCTCACAGCTGGTTAAAAACTTTTGTGTTTTTTTACAATTACTATACAGTTACAATACAACATTTTACGACAATGGCACAGTTCTTACCACACATTAGGGAAATAATGATTCTGATATACACAAATAGCAGCTTCTTCTTAGCATGCGAGAGCAGGGTGACAAGGCATAAATGTGTAGGCTAAGTGCTAACTATCTTACAAGCACTGTAATTAAAAGTGGATCGCGTAAGTGCAGACCTGTCTTGTTACTTCAACTGTAGCATGACTAGCACAGTGAAGTACAGTTCACTCATAAGGGCAAACCACTCAGATTATACAATGAAATATTACAATAACACCGCGCCACCCAACAATAGGCTCAGCCCAAGAGGAAGGCTGATATTCATAGACATTCAGGCAAGGCTGCTGTAAAGCTGACCTGCATTTCTGGAGCTGCCAATCAACCAAAGCAGAAGGGACACGCTTCCGTCCGCTCTACCGGTCTTCCTGAGCGTACTCGGGACACAAGCCACTATTGTAACTGTGACAGATGTCTCTGGAGACTGTCTAGGAAACCACTCAACAAAGCCACCCTTAGATGACACAGGAGAGTTTAATCCGCAGGAATTTAAATCCATGTGAGAATGACTTACAGGCCTTTTTTATCATAGTGCAGTTGCTGTTTTTTTTTCTTTCTTGATGAATGAATTCACAGCTTGTGCGCCAGCATCTCAAATGAGGAAAACACCCTTTGTGTTTCAGAATATCATCTACTTACTGATGGAAATCATGGCTGAAACGAAAAAGAAGAAAAAAAAGGCTGCTGTGTATGACTGTACTATGGATCCGGCAGAGCCCACAGCAAACCAACCAAACCTGCCACACGCCTCTTGCCGTGTAGTGTAAAAGGAGGCACACGGGGAGAAAAAAGGTTAATAAGGACATCTCCCCTTTTGCGAGAGAGACAGTTCTGTCACTTTTCCAACGAGGGAGTCTCGAACTAGGTCTTCGCCACATGCGGCGCGGGAATATTTTAGAATATTAATTGCACACTTAGTATGCTGTTGTCATATGGGTTTTATTAGTGTTCCATCAACTCAATGAGGCGCAAAAGGACCAGATGCCCTGTCCCCCCAAGCACACATATCCCCTCATCTGTGTTTCATGCCAGTCCACCCGTCAGCTTGGTGATCCGGTGTCTTGTATTTATTAATTGGGCTGATGAGTTTAGATTTGGATTATGAACATGTTGCGTTTCATACTTGCCATTATGAACATGGTTGTCTTTTGAGGATCATAATGAGGTAGGTGTCAATTTGTAAACTCCAACACAATTATACAGCAGGCAGCTCCTAAAGAGTGCTGATTCTAATACCCTCACACACACACACACACACACACACACTGGCAGACAGTAGATAAATTGCAGGCTAGTCTGCCAAATGCAACAGCTATCTGTTGTACTGGTGTGTGACAATTTAATAATTTGTGCATGTAAAACTAAAGACAAAACAGACCCTTCCATTAAATGTACAAACCCGTCTTCAAGTCTACACACCAGAATTATGGCTGATTGATTGTCCCTGATTGATTCATTGATTGATTTACTGTAAGTCTGGGATTTGAGATCGCACACAATGGTGAACCTTTTTAGTTCTTTCTTACAGGGATTAAAGGTACAGTGTGCACTCTTTTGTATAAAGACAGGTCCCCACAACAGTCACACACTTATGGGACATGTGCATGCATGTATGATAATGAGCTGTGTCCAATCGTGTGAAATACAAAGTACTTGAAATGTCCATATCATCATAGAAGATCATTTGGAAATGCCCACATTCCAAGTTTGGCATGGCTCTCGGATTCTGCTTGTATAATGTACATTTCGAGCAATATTCTGAATGAGTCACATAGAATATTTGAAAATATTTCGTTTTTTAAAGCATATACAGCATATTTGGGCCACTATCTTTTTCCGACAAGGGCATTAACTGGAATATGGTGTGCATGTAAACATATGCAACGTGAAAGTTTCTTTGCTCGTTCCAGTTTAGATTGGAATCTGTAGCTGTCTGAGTTGATGCAGCTCTACTTTATCACTGATACGATGAGAGAGAGAAAGGAAAATTGAAACCACGACCTCTGGACAAGAGGACATTTAAGGAATTGTCAGAGAGATAGCACTTGCCAGCACTGCCAAAGTCTGAAGGCTGACACCCATCACTTTCGATATCCGCTCTCAGTCCGCCAGTCTTTAAAAACAAAAGCAGATGGAGGGGGAAGATAGCGAGCTAGCCCCAATCAAACCTTCTAACCATTTCTGCGGGTTGGTCTTGGAGGAACCCTTCTTTATTTGTCTCTGTAACCCTCTTGGTTGTGACCGGGAATACAAAAACCTTTTGCTCTGTAACTCTGCACAGAGTGCTAAGTGTCTTGCATGTCTTTCCCCTACTCCCCCCCCCCCTTACATCTGTCACAGGCTCACACAGTTCTCTACCCCTCCTTTTACAGCCACCCACACTTTTGAGGACATTGCGGTTTCAAAACTCCCCCCCCCCCCCCACATACACACACACAGTGAAATTATCGATTATTATTTTTTTATTCAAGTGCTCCTGCCGCCGCCATGTGTCATGAACAAAATGCCGCCCCTGGCGACTGCCCAGTTCGCCCGTGCCAAAAAACGCTACTGAATGTGATGAAGTATAGGCTATTAGTAGGGTGACCATATTTTTTTTTTTTTTAAAAGAGGACAGTGGGTGGCAGGTTGGGGGCGGGGGGGTTTACTTGACAAATGCGTCCACAACCATGCATGTCAATAACTATTTTATTGAACTTTAATACATAAAGTAATACATAATTTCCATTAAACTTTTGTCCCCCAACAATAAAATAACAAGAAACAAATCCATTTACCTGGTCTCACAAAATAGTCAGTTAATTTACCTGACGAACTCTCTCTTTAGCTGCACTTTTGTGTTTTGCTGAGCTTATGTGGGATTCTAGATAGCTAGCACCTTTATTTGACACTGACACGTATGTGTCAGCTTTGCATGTCATTTATTCTGCTTCACACGGACATTCAGCATGATGCGGCTTTTAGCTAGTTAACAAAGTAGCTCGCTAGCATCTTCCACCTCTTTGTTGTGTGGTAATTAACACCTTCCAATGGAGTTCTATAGGGAACGCATACAAGCACAGACACACATAGACATGCACACACACACACACACACACACCTGTTAATAACCTACTCATATGTGTTAATATATATGTAACGGAGGCCAGCGGTACAGTGAGATGCAGAGCTGTGCACTCCCCGACACCTTAAGAAATGTGCTAGCGACAGATGCTAGAGCCATTGGGTTTTAGCCTCCCTTGCTAACACGTCCGCCTCCCATGCCGGGGATCTGGGTTCGAGTCCGGTGCGGGACTGGCCCGGTTACACACACACTATATATAAATCATACAGCCCAATTACAAGCATGTCAAATTGGAATTAAATTGGATATTTGGTCGCCTGATATCCATGGCAGGATTACTTTAGTCGAACTTGACAGTGAGGGAGGGAGAGAGAGAAATCCAATTTTGTTTATACAGCTAGTTAAGGGGTCAATGACATTTTTATGCAAGCTGCCAGCTATTTCCATCAGTGTCCCTGTTATAAAATTAAGCGAACCCGATTGCTGTAAGTAAAACCACATGATTGGACATCAATTTTATTTCTCCAAGACATCCTACTCAGTGCACCATTGCCATTACAATCTGTCTCATCATTATCCTGCATTAGGTTGTAGGCTGCACACTGTACGGACTGCATTGTAAATGGCTTGGGAGTAAAAACAAGGCTGCCGGATAGCATGCCTGTTGTTTTGTTTTAAAGCCGCAACTTGGCATATCGGTGACATACTGAGGCTGTTCCTCAGCTTTTACGTGTACACATGAAAGTACACATGAAAATCCTACAGTTCTCTGAAGAGGCCAGTCTTGAACACCTCCTGATAAACATAGGCTTACTGTATCCTTTGTTAAAAAGGCCTATGTTAAAGATAAAGCATCAGAACTAAATTATTATTATGAATATTGTATAGAGAATAAATCATAAATGTACCATGACGTTTATTTTGTCATGGTACATTTCACTTAGACCCTAGAGCATAGAAAAAACTAACTAATTGGAAGGATTTCATGGACAATAGGCTGAATAAGCCATAAATAGTGACAAAACAGGCCATTATTTATATAAAAATGTATCTTTGTAGCTTTAAAAGAAGCTTAATTCTGGAACAAGTAAGATGGAAACCTCAGGCCACTGTATGTTTAACTCTTTAGCACTTTAATATAAATATTTATTGAAATACAGATGAAAGACATCAATCTCCTGGGTGATATAATTGACAGAGTCAAAATTTTCATGGAGGCATGCATATTTCCAATTCCAATTTGGTCATTTAGCAGACGTTTTTATCCAAAGCGACTTACAATTACATGCTGCTATTACATGGAGCAGATAGGGGTTACATGGTGCTATTACATGGAGCAGATAGGGGTTACATGGTGCTATTACAT
>JAODLI010003148.1:0-10070 GCA_027575585.1 Percopsis omiscomaycus | reverse complement strand
ACACACACACACACACACACACACACACACACACACACACACACACACACACACACACACACACACACACACAACAATGCCTCTAAATGCTTTTCATGGCCACAATCTGCTAACCAAATTTAAACCATAATCATTTGCTCATGTGACACACAAATAAGATAATAAAACCTTTTGCTAAAGCAGATTAGCATCAGAATGAGAGATGTGACGGATGCATTATAAATGACAGGGTGGCATGGTTGTCATGCTGTCAAAGATATGGCTGACTGTTGATGCCTCACAATGCACAATGCAGTTGATCGATTCATGGAAATTGTTCACACACACATGGGTGTAAATGTGCAATCAAAGCTTTTAACACATCTCTCAGAAATGCAGGAGCTCATGCACAGAAAATAGCATATAAGTGAACATAGGCTTATTTGTATTGTTGTTGATAAAATGTAGAGGTGTATTGGTATGTCACCACAAACTGTGTTGAACTCATAGGGCAGGGTAGACTATTGGCTAAGGGACAGATTTGATTAATACTATAAGTATATTTCTATCTTCTTGAAGCATAGCCTATGCATAAATAGTGAGATAAGATCCAGATCTATGCTGTTGTAGCATGAATACATAAACAATGTATTCATAACTCACATACTGATTTTGTTCACTTTAGGATGTGCATACTATTCTACATACTATACTATAGTCTTTACTTGTTTGAATTAAGTAAAAACAGCTATATTTTTTTCATTTTGGCTTTGATTCTCTAACTGCTCCTAAGTGGTGCTCCTAATATGTTTGTGGTAACGAACACTACACTGCTATCAATGTAGTGTTATTGGGGAACACAATGACAGTAAGACCCTGATATATAACAACACTAAACCGGATTTAAAAGAGGCAATGCTTTATAGATTATGTAAATTTCCTCAGCTCATTTTATTCAGTAATAGGAAATTGCACAAGAAATGCAATAGCTCCTTTCATATAAATAATTGTCTTATTTACATGGCTTAGCCTAACAGTCATTTGGACGATAAATGCCTATCAAATGCAATTGTTGCAGCACTCTGCATATAGCAAATCCTGTCAATGCACTTATGTAAGAGACTCGAAGGTCACTCCTTTATAAATACAAAGAACTAATAGTGAATCTGAGTGCTTGTATGCCATCTGAGCATTTGACAGAGGCCATCGTTCCATCCATGTTCCACTTTATGTCCTATTTATAAACTAGTGCTTTTGCCATAGATTCATTTCATGATGTAGACCTCTTAAAATCTTTCACAATGGAACTGCACTATATTTGTAAACAGGAAGGGGCAACAGCAGGACAGCACAGTCGCCTACCCACACACAGCCTACACAGCCTTTGTGATGCTACATCTGTCTGCAAAGGGAAACATTGATTTACAAACCTTGGTGCATAATTCCCGGCTATATATCACGATGAAGTGACTTCAGATTAAACCAATTACTGGGCTAATTGACACATCAATAGCACGAGACAGACCAAATGTCATTACGCCTCATGGATTTCGGATTAATTATGTAATTAAAAAACATGCACAGTGGGGGACAAATATCGTTGGATGCATTATAGCAGTTGTCCCTTTATAAGTTATCATTGGACGAGATGAAAATCATACCCCAATCAAGGCAAAATAGAAATCTGAGGATCCTTGGATAAACATGCATAAATAATACATCAGTAGGTCTACTGCTTATTAACCTTCTGATGGATTCCTAGCCACTGACACAGAAGACTAGCAGGGTTGTGGAGAAGCTGCTATTGCTATTTAAATGCCACTGGACTTTGCAATATGTTTCATACTTGTGTATGGCTTGGGAGAGTTGTGGGCGACAGATGCCTCATCTCCAGGTCCAGGGGGACAGAAACGTGACTGAAATGAACCAATGGAGGGCAGTGAGTCCAGGCATCAGTCAGAAGTACAGGAGAGAGAAAGATAGAGAGGGAGGGAGAGAGAGAATGAGTGTGAGAGTGAGAGTGGTTGAGAATTTGAGAAATAAAGTGGGGGAGGGAGAGAGAGAGAGAGAGAGAGAGAGTGTAAGAAACGGACGGCTCTAGAAAGCAGCACCACCGTGTTAACTGCACACCAGCTTGCGTGTGCAATGCATGCCTTAGCAAATCTGATAGATGGTTGTACAAGATTGGAGCATGCACGAGGGAGGATGGGCTGCAATGCAGTGATTGGCTGTGTCCTGTAGTAGGGAGTGGCTAGAATATGAATGACTTTCACAGCTTCAGTCGCTGTAGGTTTTGGGCGGACAGTTACAAGGGTGCAATGGGGTGTTTGAGATGAGAGAGGAGAGAGTGAGCATTAGAGCTTGCGAGAGGAAGAAAGAAAAAGAAAAAACAGAGGGCGAGAGAAGGAGCGTGCGCTTGTTTGAGAGAAGGAAGGGAGGGTGTGCTTTGCAAGGAGCTCCAGGCTTACAGCCTGCACTACCTCTCTCACTGCAGTGTTTCGTTCGCTTCTCAGAGGAAACTGGGACTGTCTCTTGCCTTTGCTCCCCCAGCTCAGCCATGACCCCGGTGGACACCTTGACCACCTAGAGAAGAGAACACGCCGGAGTGGAAAGAGAGGAGGGGGACGACTGCCATTGCCAAGGCACTTTGCCTCACTGACAAGAGTCTGGATGTTAAACCAGGACATGAAGGGGGGCGTACAGAAAATGGAATATCTAAAGTAAAGGGAGAGTTAGGGAGCTGGTGGATGTGTGGCGTTAAGAGTAATCCCTGATATAAAGGACAAAGTTCTCTTGTCATTTAAGAAGCCAAAGAATGTGTTCCTTCTATTCTATGGCCATTTTTTCACGCTCCATTTTTTTAATTGCATTTTACTCCGACATTAATGATATTATATGTTTTCATGTTTTCCGCCCATTCAACGCATGTCAGCAAACACAGCGAGAGTAAGAGTTTTGAAATAGGGTGATCGTCTCAATATTAGTTGTCATCACAGGTAGGATATTCATACATCCTTTTGCTGAACAAAAGCAGGTGGTAGGCTGATTCAAGGCCCTCCATCCCTTTGTCTGATTGAACTTTTGATAACATGGCCCTGGAAAGTGTGTTCAAACGATTAGAGAGAGGGTAAACGAATGTATTTGTGTTCGGATTATGTCAAAAGTACACAGAATTACTTAGGTGTTGCAGGATTAAACCTGAATATCGTTTTATGGATTTAGGAAAAGGTTTTGGACCTTTACCATGTACTTTATGTAATCTGAAACTAGATCAGCTGATGTCACTCCAGGTGTGTTTCTTAATCCTAGCTGAAGATAGGTTTTTAAAATAATATCGACCCCCAGGAGAATAATTTAGTTTCATCAAAGCTCTTCAGTATTGGACTTGATTATCTATGTTGGTGCTGAACTGAATCCCAGAGGTTTCATACTTAAGACTCATCCGATTCCTACCGTCACAATGAGACGTTCAAGCACGGATGAAACCCCATACCGACGCAGTCCGTCTCTTGACAGCAAGCCAGAATCGCCGCCGTTCACCTCTGGTTTCCACCGGTACAGCGGGGAGTTTGAGTACAAGCGGCCGCCGTTTGCGTTTGGCTTTCACACGGCCAAGGGGCCTCAGACGTCAAAGGGACGCTACTCCCAGGGGAAGAAGTATGTCGTGTTTTACCTGGACCTCTCCTTCATATTCCTCCTAGAACTGCGGCGTTGCAGGATGGCCGAGGGCTGCATGATGGGCCTGCGCTATGGGATGGTCTTCTTCAACCTTCTCTTCTGGGTGAGTTAAAATAATTCAATTAAACCACAGTGCGTGCGTGTGTGTGTGTATCAGAGGATAGTTTTTGTCTGTGAAAAAAGACTCTTGGTCAGAAATACTGTTCATCTAGACTTAAATTAGATAAACAAGTCAAGGTGAACCCCTTTATTTCTGTAGGCTGGATTTTGTCTTTATATTAAAACTGTCATCCGTGCTCTGTGTGGTGTGTTGTATGACAGTCTGGTAGATCCTGCATATAGGTAAGACTGCTACATGGGTGGCGCAAGGCTTCTCTGTTCTCTGTGCTTGCAGTGCAGGTGTAGCCTACCACTTTGTTTCCCGTGTTAAGCATTGGTGCCTCATACTGCGCCTGCTGGGTCACAGTGCTATACACACTCCAGTCATTCCCATTCAACACTAAACCCTCTGCCCTGCCGATATCAGCTCTTTAGCCAAGGTATCGGCTGTCAATCTGTCCTGTCTGGCAGATCCTATCTATGTACCTATGGGACCTTTGACGGGCTTGGTCTCCCTGCCCCTGTCAATCCAAACACAAATAAGATTGCTATACAGTAATAACTGAAATAATATTGCTTCCATTCCACACTTCTAAAGTCTTGTGTGAGAGCTGGGCTACAGATCGAAAGATCTCTTCTTCACATATCCTGTGTGTGTATATATATACATTTCTGTCTCGTTTTATGTATAATTTGTGTATGGACACCAAATACATACTTGTAGTTTCCATGCTGAGAATGATTTCATTTCTCAAACGTCTATTCTTATTAGTAATAAGGCCTTGAACATACAAATGTGACCTGGCTGCCAAGATCTCTTTTCCCCCGGGGTAGGACTGACCTCTACACCGTCTTTTATCAGCTATAACTGCTGTCAGAAAAGGGTTGATGTGTGTGGACGAGGACATGTGTGTAAATTATACATGATAAGACATTGTCTTGCCTCTATTACTGTGTGTCTACATAATGTCAATTTTGTGAAGTAATTGTAGCTATTATAGTTCGAATAATGTATTTCAGACCTTTGCATTTTCACACACTATTTTGAATGCCCAGCAGCTGACCCAAACTCAATTAGAGGGCATTTACATTTGCTCCTTTTAACAACCACATTAATAAGAAGCCTCATTATTAAAATGATTGCTCTATCATTGCAGTTCTCATAGGTTTTGGTAGAATCACTATGCAGTTAATTAGAAATTATTAGAAATGTATATTTAAAAAAATTACTAATAATAGCTAATTTCAGTAAAATCTTTTCCCTTAGATTTCTGCTTCGATTAGCTAAAATAATCTAGGAGCAATACGGATCTAAACATTGAACTGCTTTATTCCTGTGCGCTTAATCTCAACAACAGTGTAGTAAATTCAGCATCAAGCACCGTCCACTATGAAGTGATAGGCGGAATACCTAAGTAGTTTTTTGTTTAAATCACATCCTGTGCATGTTTATTTGTCATCATATCTGTTTCATGGCTATTACAAAAGCATGTTTCACATTCAGGGCCTTTTAAAATGTCTAAGTTGAAAGTAGGTATATACTGCAGAAATTGAGATGGTCATTTGTCATTATAAAAGGGGTAGTTCAAATCAAGCGATCTGATTGGTTCATACAACGGCCATGACGTTGAATTCCTTTTCACAGATCCAAGTAACATTAGAATTTAACATTAGAAAGCAAACTTTCTAGTTAAACTCTCGGACACAGGTCTTGAAACGAGAGAGATTATGGCTGTCAGTGGCCACAAGTGCGAAACCTCTCTCCAGAGCTATTGGCAATCGAAACTTGGGGACCAGAGCAATTGGAGCAATATCCTCGCTACAACAAAGGCATCTCCACCTTACAAAAAATGCAAGCCTAGTACAAGCAGTTACCAAAGTCAATCTACTGATGCTAGATAGTTTTTCAGTAGCTGCACAATTAACGGCAACGTGCAAATTAATATAAATAAATAGTCAAAGATTGAAGGAAACTAAAATGCTAGCCTGGGATGTATGTTGCATAGCAACCATCATGCACTATGGCAGGTAAACAGTTCTTGTGGAGAGCAAAGTAGGCGGAAGACATTGGCCGTAATGCAATCTCGGAAAAAAACGGCTATCGTCTGATGACGATTTCGCTTTTTATTCATCTCTATAAAGATATCTGCATTATAAATGTGAAACAATCCGGTCTTAGATGTCGTCTCTCAACTCCAACTCCATTCTCGCGTTTCAAGTTGCTAATCGGACTGTAAACTATGACCGGCGCATGGAAGAGGAAGTCTTAGTCCAGATATCTGTTATCTGTTATCCGTTATGCCGATTTACCTCTGGGGATATTGGCCTTTGTCCCCAGAGGTAAATCGGCATCAGACCGATTGCCAATGGGTTCCGAGATTGCCTGAGCCATTATAGAGCGGATTAGTTAAAAGTGAAATAGGGGTAAAATCAATATAGCAAGAATGTGAGATTGCAGTCAGCAATGTCTGGACCTTGACCACACAGGAATCATGTAAGCCCTCCAATTGTCTATAGTGACTTGTTCAGTGAGTACTATCAGATGTTCATGAACTCTGAAGGCCAGTAGTAAAATTTCCCTGCTTGGAAGAATTTGAAATGAGATCACACCTCTGCAAGAAAAGACTGTTGCTGTTAGCATTCCATTATAGCTCTGCAGTTAGGCAAGCTAAACCAATGGAATTGTCATTTCCGTTCTAATGGAGGAACATTCTGTAAGTCTAACACACCTAATTGTGGCCACCTCAGATATTATTTATATGCTAATGCCTCTCTGTTCACATGTGCGCCTATTTTCCTCTGGTGTGCTTGGATCCTATGTGTCTGTGTTAACTCCAGACTCCCCATTGTTTTAGCTAGATGTATCTACAGTATATAAATGCTGTAATTACACAGGATGTTGCCACAAACGCATTTTACAGACACAGTTGCGTTTGGGAGTAATTGGAAAACCAATTGGATTCAACACAGTGGACAGCACAGAAGAGGATTTTGCTGTATGTTTGAAGGAAGTTACTTTCTATGCAACAGTTTAAACTGTTATTGTAGTGAAGCTCTAAGACTATCTGGTCTGTGGTTTCTGGTCACTACAAAATGGTAAAGCGAAAAGTCATGTTTTGATTTATCTTCCTCTGCAATAATCCTGCGTATTCTACTTGGGAAAGGGGGTTTAACTTTGGTAAGTAATTTCCTACCAACAAACTGAAACATTATTTATGACAACATGCAGCTGCTAAGAAAAACTACTTAATCAATATCATTACCTGCATTTTTCTCCTACTGCTGCCCAAACAATTTAATTAGGTTTCATTGGGGAAAAGGGACAAACATTTTCTTTGACGGCATTTCATTAATTGTTAAACATATGGTACACATTAGTCCCATTAGTGCTCACAGGGCTCTTGAAGCAAGAAAAGTTAAATATTTTTAAATGTTGATAGGGGGCAGGATAGTCTAGTGGTCTAGGTGTTGTTCCCAGCCCGAAGGTCGTGGGTTCAAGCCCCAGAGTTGGCCTACCTGTAAGCATCCTTGAGTAAGATGCCTAACCCCTATCTGCTTCATGTAATTGTAAGTCGCTTTGGATAAAAGCGCCTGCTAAATGACCTAATTGTAATGTTGAATGGAAGTTGTTTGTCTAACATCTAGGCTCAGCTGAGCAGTGTTGAAGGATCATGATCATAGGAGTGGGAGATGAACAACATTTAAGCCTGGTTCGCGGATTCCTTCACTGACCAATTTACCCCGTAGGAAAAATGGGGCCACATTATCGATTGGACCATAACAGGCACTAAAGGAAAGCCTTTAGGCTAACTACACTGTTGAACTTGAGGATATTGGTGGATAATTTGAAGAATGGATTTTGCTTGTGATTGAACAAGCTGGTGAATATCACATTTAGAAGGTTTCTGCTTTATTGAAATGCTCCCAGTAAGAACCACACATTTCAATTTCCTTTTTGCTGTTGAAAACATTTTGTACATTCTCTATGATGAGGAAGGACTACAGGGGGTTCAGCATCGTCTCTAGCGAGGCCAGAGTGGTAATGTAATGCAATGCTTGGAACACCTATTAGACAAAACGTGGCTGGCAAAATCACATTTAATATACATGTATTTATTCATTCATATATTTTTTTCATTGCAACAACTATCATAATTTCTTCTGTATTAAAATGATGTCATAATTCATAGCTAAAGAACTTTTATGAAAATCCATTATAAATAGAAGATAACTAGGTTTTTCTAGCGTTACATTGTAGCAAGGCATATTGTGCAGTCTAAATGTTTTCATGTCAAAGAAATGACATTTTGATACATGACAACTGCCTGCAAGCATACATTATAAAGGAATGTGGTGAGCCTGTCTGTGTGTGTGTGTGTACGTGCTACACACATCAATGTACTAAGACCCCGACATTAGCTAAGACACTTAAACGACAATCTATCAGCCATTCACTTACTCCATGGCTAAATCCAGTTATCCCTATGCTAATTTCTCCATTACCTTATCTAAGCTGAATAAACTCAGCACACCTGTTGAGGAATATTAATGTCAAAGAGCTCAGATGTCAAGGCTACCAGACAAGGCGTTAAAGAATAAAAATACAATGGAAGAAAAAGATTTCTGCTCCATTACAACTGGCCACCCTAAAATAATGATTTGATGCACAACACTAATCTCTCTCAGCAGGGACCACTTCTGGACTGGTAAAAAGTGCCCTGCAGCAACAAAAGACACAAATATGACTCTCAATCAGTACTCAGTACTTAATTAATCTTGTTAGCACAAACGTGGCATCTTTCCACAGCAGAGGGTGGAGGGTGGGAAGAGATCAGTACAGTATATGAGACTGTGAGAGAAACAAGGAGGAGACTGCAGGAGGAATTGAAGTCGTGTTTACTTGTCACTGTAATGTAGGTCAGAACCGTGGAGGATCCATAGGAGCAGCTTGCTAGACTTCTGAATGGCTTCAATGTATCCCCCTTGATTTTTCAGGTCAATACAATTTGCCTGCCTAAGGAAGTCCCACGCCAACCCCATGCCCACTAACATTCTCACAATCAGCAGCCCATTGATCTGAACTTCTGGGCGGGGAAAACTCCCTCACAACACGGGGCAAGCTTTCCTCGTGATTATCCTCCATGATTTCTAGCTAGTAGTCACAGCATTGCAACACATCTTCCATGCTTTTGTAGAAACAATTTAATGCCCACGACACATCCCACCCTTTGAGTTTTAAGAGGAAATACGTCCACATAATAATAAATCACACTCCCCAAATCCCCCAAAGTCCTCAACTTTCATGTGGACATTAAGATCCAAGATCTAAAGTATATTGATGAAGGGTCTTAATTGTCCCATCATTTAGGATTATCATTTGAAAATGGTTATTGTGTTTCCCAATGACTCGTCTTGATGATGATTTTACAGCAATATCAGTTTTACTTTAAAGTGCTGTAAGCATTTTTAAGAGATTTGACAGAAATGAGCATGACGTTCTAACCCATACTTTAGAAAGCACATGCTACATAAGGGACTTTACTAACACATTCCATTTAATTAAAATACTTCAGAAAGTACTTAAATAATATCAAGTACTTCATGCTTTTGAAGAGAAGGGCACTCATTCCTCTCCAACACATTTTTCAGATAAGCCTGGGGGCTAAGTAGACGTACTCAGTGGGCAAAGTGTTCCAATCCTGTCAGCATTCTGACGTAGATTTCTCTGTGCTCGCTGTGCTTGATGCAGTGAAGTTGAATTCTCTCCACAGAGAAATTTTGGCTCTCTGTACTCTCACATTCCCAAGCCTAGCCCCAGAACCTACATCTCAAATAGAATGGTGGACATGTCTGCATAAATGATAACCAAAACTGCTGGACATACTGTAGATATAATATTGGTCCTGAATATTCTCCATAACAATTACTACTGTTTTTTTTTGCGGGGGGCAGTCACACCATTCCTAAATGAACTTAAACAATGTTTTGAGATTAGCTAGCTAATTGTTTCTCACAAAATTCAAAATGGTGGATAATCCGTGACAAACTATATGGGTTCTTGAGCCCAAAATTCAAACCTCTGGGTATTTATGGGTTAGCGGAGTGTCCTTTAAAAATGTGTAATTACACCACAAGCCCGGCACAATTGCACAGTTTCCTAATCTGTTATATATAATATAATATTTTGATAGCTTGAGAAACGTTCATGCTACCATGCACACAGACAGATGATGCACGCACACACACACACACACACACACGCACACGCACACGCACACGCACACGCACACGCACACACACACACACACACACAC
>JAODLI010003147.1:0-10071 GCA_027575585.1 Percopsis omiscomaycus | reverse complement strand
CAAAGCGACTTACAATTACATGCTGCTATTACATGGAGCAGATAGGGGTTAGGCATCTTGCTCAAGGATGCTTACAGTTAGGCCAACTCTGGGACTCGAACCCACGACCTTCCGGCTGAGAGTCCAACCCCTTGTGCAATATACGTGTACGTGTGCAATATACAAATCTACAAATCTCATGACTGTGTAGTTGCATGTCATTGTCCCTATATGGGGGCAGATGTACCTAAATTAGAGAGAACGCAGTGACAGTTGTGCAGGGGGTAGAGCTGGTGATTGGGTCGTCTGGTGATTGATGTGTTGGATGGCCAATCGCATGGCAGACACCACCAGTGTGTGAATGTGAGGCAATGTACAGCGCTTTGAGGACTCACGGGCTGAAAGGCGCTATATAAATTCAGTCCATTTACCATATACAGCGACTTGGCCAGGCCACAGTAAGTGCATGCTGTGCCTGAGTTGGTGGTTCAATATCATCTCTGATTTCTTCCAGTAACTGTATTATTGCATGACTGCTTAATCTGTAACACTTGATGACTTCTTCTTCACCCAACTGAAAAAGAGTAAATCCTCTCAGCACGTCTCCTTGGTTTGGGTAGGGACGGTAGGGACATGTCCCTACCAATGTTAAGGGAGCATTAAATTGTCCCTATCAATAATTTCTATAAGTGAAATGCAATTTCCTTATAAATAAAAAAACAACAAAGCAAATTCAAAGTATACATTTTCTGTTGTCGCAAGATGAAAGGCGTGTTCTGACCGAGGTACAGTAAAATACAATGATCAATGTTATGTAAGTTTAAGCAAATAAACTTTTAAATGATGATAATAGTGTCATTATAATCATGAACAATGTTGTGGAACTCGTCTTGCTAATATAGCGGCAGTAGCAGAGAAAGATTTCTCTACCAAATTTCAACCTAAAACCTATGCCATTGCCCGTCTTCATCTTGCCTTTTAGGCGCACGTTGCGACAAAATGACGCTTAGAACGGGCGCTGACATGTTAGTACATCTGCCCCTCGGTCTTCTTTGGAAGAACTGCTGCACAAGTGTCTGTATTTGTGTACTTTGTGAAAAGTGACAACATGCTCTTCAAAACACACCCTTCTGAGTACTGCATCTGCATCTTCGCAAATGCATTTTTCAGCGAGAGACAGCTGCACAGAACTCTGGCGCAGGGGCGTATCTACTGATGTGACAACATATTGGCCGCACAGACCTGATCTAGAATTAATCAGCCTTAATTCAGGGTTGTCCTGAGCAAAGGTCTTCCAACTGTTCAACTAATTATTGGAGAACAGTTCCACAGGGCACATTTATCAAATTTTGTTTCTTTCTTTATATATCTGTTGGTGTCGAGATGCTACTGCCTTTTACAGTGACCTTTTTCTCACCTAGAGAACTAGACTGAGTGGTTGGCAAACGTGATTTGATGTGAGAAATAGAGAGCTCAGAAAAAGAGCTAAAATAATAACTAACTGCTTTGATCTTCTGGGGCTTCATGTGTGAACCCTTTTCTTTCTTGAGATCACATACAGTATGAAGGTACAGTATAGCAGCTGGACTACATTTTTTGCTGCAGTGCCTTTAAACTACAGTATGTAAAAAAAAATGTATTCAGTAAAACAGAGAGGGAAAGATCCCTTTCAGCTTTATTGTTAAAGCTGAAACAATTATAGTTTTTTCCCAAAAACATTCGGAAATATTGTTTTAACTGTTTTAAGATTAGTAGGCAGTACAGAACAAAGAAATCACTCGATCCTGAGACAAATCCAGTTGAATCCAGAAACCAGATACTGTAGTCCCACACACTGCAGGAGAGCTTATTAAAATTTGAATTTACTTTGTTTTCTCACAGAAAAAGTGTTCAAGATCAAGACAGTTCAAATGCACACTTTGCTCAATGTTAAACCTAACCAGATTGACGGCTGTTAAATGACTCAGACAAAGTAGACAAACTGCACTTTTAATCTCTAAGCCCCCTCATAAATAACCTCCAAGAATCTATTCTGGTACTGCAGGCTGGACTTGCAAAGTATGTAGAAAAGAAAAAAAACAAATGAAGAGTAATCTATGAATAAGATTCCACACTGCCACATTATGCCAGATGCATGGCTTTGTTTCAACCCGGGCTCTCTTCCAAAAAAAAACCTACACACCCCATGTCGTAGTTCCCAGCATAGATCATTCACAAGAAAACATACATCAGTAATAGAATAGCAGCATCTGGGAAATAAAAAATAACACAGCACATTGAATCTCGCATATGACCTGCCACCATATGGCATTGGCAGGAAATGTATAACGGGGATTTCTCCTTGTCTGCCATCTTATTCATTACTCAATGGACTATAGGGTCTTTGCTCTGCAATGAGTAAGAGACATAAATATAGGTCTATTGACAAGGAAGCAGTTATACTGCAGAAATGTGGGATAACAGAAAAATAGCAAAGATACTTCTAGAAGTTCCAATATAAATTGGCCACACCCTACATGTGCATTTAATCCATGAGTCTATAAAAGTTCAGGGATTTGGTGACCTCTTTCCTAGCCTAGCTTCCCTTTTTTGGACGGCAGATAAATGTCATGATTGAGGATCTGACTGCCTGACAAATGGGCTTACGGACCAGATACGGCACCACACACATGCCTATAGGGCGCATTAGCGATCAGAGGGAATACTACAAACCTCTGCTATTTTCAGATGAACCTCATAAAAACTCATCCAAGCCCTGTGAGACAGGAGAAGGCACGGTTTATTAGATCCGATTATTAAGGACAAACATTTCTCTATAGCCTTGGAGTCCCATCAAGCTTCCTAGTTATATGAGCCTGACCCTGCAGTGGAGACGAGGGCTGAGGGCAGACGATCACAGTCAACACCAAGCTAGGGCTGCTGCCTTAGTGGTAGCACTTTGGGTGTGCAAGTCAGGGAGCCTGTAATCAGATCAGTCAATCAGACGTAATGCGACACTCGTGTTTGGCCTATAGCCATTTTAACCAATCATTGCTGAATTAACAGAATAGTCAATCCTGGCTCAGATCGCTTGGTCTAAGATGGCCGTGTGCCAGCAAAGACTACACTGGATATTGAATTTAGAAAATAGCACAAAACCCCAGAATCATCTATTACTACAACTGCATAGAAATATTACTTAACTCTCTTATAGGTGTCCGGCCCTGCCACAACTAAAGAAAATGGGTAAAATATATATGAGACTGAATAAGCAGAAAATTAATGATTTTCAATGGCAATGATAAGATTAATGGTGGGAAAAGATAGTACTAGTTATGGACGTTTTCTTAATCGATTGTGTCGGCTAGAATACGGTAGAACAAATTTGGATCAATTTATTTTTCCTTCTGCAGGGGTTTATATATATATATATATATATATATATTCACACACAGTGTTTCCCACAGATCTGAAATATACTTGTGGTGGTAGCCGGCGAGACGGGTGGGTGGGGGGTAACAACGTGACAAATCATACCACGTCTCTCTTGTGAATGGGACGTTTGGAACTGTGCTGCTTGGCGAACTTCACCTGCCTTTACCACAATGGGACCTGCTGCTGTCTCTACCACACTGGGGCCTGCTGCTGTCTCTCCCCCAAGTGAGAGTGCTGAGGAAGAGAGGGCAAGTAGTGACTATTTATCCCAAACAGCTTCACTGACCACCGACTGGAATTGAGAACAAACTTGAATCTAGTTTGGTCTCTGCATTTCGCCTCACTGTTGACTGCAATTGAATGTCAAATGAACTGACGACACGTGTAATTATTGAGGCTTATGCATTTTATTTATTTCCATTTCATGCTAAATGCTAATGTTGGCTAAGTTACCTGTGGTGCTGTGCGTCTCTCTTCCTCATCCTCATGCCGTATTCTCTTGAAATATTTTTGAATACTCATATCTGCTGAGTAAATGCATGAAATTAGTAGTATAACCTTAGCTAAAGTCACTGTGTCTTTCTAACTGCCATATTCTGAAGAGAAAACAAATTATAATCTTTCTTATATTTAGTAAGTAAGTAAGTAAGTAAAGTTTATTTCTAGAGCACATTTGTCATAGTAACTCTAGAGTTGGCTACATTTCCATGTCAGCATGAGAACTTCAGAAAGCCATTTCTCATTTACATCGCTACATCAGTGAGACTACACACAAATTTTGTATTTGTACTCCAAGAACAAAATGTAATGTTAGGCTACCTAGTTAAGACTCACGTGTTTTGGTAATAATAGGCAACTACTCAATGTCGGCCAAAATAGCATAACATATCACTGGTTCACTGCACAATTAGTAATTTAGCAGATAGGCTAAGGTTACCAATGATAGAAAGTGTATGCTTAACAGGCTTCACATAACATATTAAATAGCCTTCTCTAAGCATCAAAGACATTTCAGTCCATTCCATAAATATCAGATTTCAATGTATATATTTCATTAGCGCTTCTTCTATGTAACTCACTGTCTGTATATGTAATCAACCCTCACTGACACCAGTACACCCATGTCAGAGTTCATTCCATAAATATCAGAGTTAGTTCAATATACTGCATATCAGAGTTCATTTCATAAATATAAGTGTATTCAATAATTCCTTTTTCACTTGCTACAATATATATACACATGTGTGCGTATGTCTATATATACACATACAGTACATACACATACAGAGAGAGAGAAAGAGAGAGAGAGAGAAAGAGAGAGAGGGGTTTGGTCTGTCTCTTATAGTGATATTCCTATGCTGTTCCAATACTTGGCTTTAAATGCATCCTTTTGGCACCCTGCCTGTAAATACCTGATCAAAGTGCACTGTTAACAGGTTCTGACCTGCCTGCCTCCCCACTCAACCACACACTTTAAAAATAGCACATAAGTTAGAAACTCCATCATCAGCACCAAAACCAAATCCCTTTGCCAAGTCAAAATACAGTTAACTAAATTACAGTTCAAATGTACTGATCTAAAGATCGGGTTAAAAATAGTTAGAGCATAAAATAAAACAAGTTTATTTTCAGTTATGCATATTATGTGCAGACAGCAGTTTATGTGGTACTTCCAATTTCAGTTTAGATTAATTATGCCATTAAGGGGGTGCAAATAAATAGCTTTAATAAGGTAGACTGTCCAAGGGCTGTCAGGGATTTAATATATTACTTTGACAGAGCATGACCACCATCCAACCGCTGTGACAAAAATCAATCAGTCATGTTTACCAACTTTTGTCTTGTATAAACATCACAGACAGGGAATATTAATTGCATGCACGTCAGCGGGTATCTGACACTAAATCTTGTTTAATTGTTGTTTGGTAGACGATGATGATGAAATAGGGAGTGTTGAGGAATGCAATTTTCTAGGTAAAGCAAACCAACATTCATCTGCACGCAGAATATGCAAATGTATGTACATATGTATACAGTATATGTATATATGTATGTATGTATTTATTTATTTATGATTAGACTGATCACTGTGGGGTTCGAGCCCCAAAGTTGGCCTACCTGTAAGCATCCGTGAGTAAGATGCATAACCCCTATCTGCTCCATGTAATAGCACTATGTAATTGTAAGTCGCTTTGGATAAAAGCGTCTGCTAAATTACCTAATTGTAATTGCAATTATAATTGGGAGGAATAGTTGATTGGCAATGATGACTGATATCATAGAGCAAACAGCAACACAACAGAGCCTACAATGTTAAATGTTCTGTGTTGGTCTTACTAGACCTCAGCACAGCGTTTGATACTGTTGATCACGGCACTCTGATTGATAGACTGAAATCAACTGTGGGCATTACTGGATCAGCTCTGGACTGGTTTTCCTCCCATCTTTCAGACAGGAGTTTTTCTGTGTCCATAGGAACATACATATCAGACTCTGCTCCTTTGTCCTGTGGTGTGCCTCAAGGTTCTGTGCTCGGCCCCCTACTGTTCAGTCTGTATATGCTTCCTCTTGGAAAAATTATTGTTAGCTTTGGAGAAATCTCTTAACACTGTTATGCTGATGACATCCAAAAATATTTATCTTTTAGCCTTGATAGGCTAGACAAACTGTCCTTGTTGCACAATTGCTTAGCCTCCATTCACAAATGAATGGCAGACTTTTCTGCAACTAAATTCATACAGAACTGAGGTCATGATTTTTGCCCGAGACAACATTATCCCTAATATTAGGCAGGTCATGGGGGCTCTATCATCTGACTGTAATGCTGTGCGTAATCTCAGTGTCAGTTTTGACAAATCTATGTATTTTAACAGTCATGTGAAATCTGTGGTTCGTTCCTGTTTTTTCCATCTCAGGAACATTGCAAAAATAAGATCTGTAGTTTTTAAAAAAAGAGATGGAGATGCTTGTTCATGCTTTTATTTCTTCTCGTTTGGATTACTGCAATGTACTGTACACTTGTTTAAACAAATCATCAATGGACAAACTGCAAGCTGTACAGCATGCAGCAGCAATTATTTTGTCTAAGACCAGCAGGAGATCGCACATTACTCCTGTGCTTAAGGCTCTTCATTGGCTACCGATTGGTTTTAGAGTGCATTTAAATTTTTTAATTATTACTTACAGAGCCTTGCATGGTCTATCTCCTTCTTACATCCAGGATCTATTGCACACACACTCTTCTGGTCGCTCTCTGAGGTCTTCAGGCCAAGACCTTTTAACTGTTCCCTGAACACATTTTAAAACAAGAGGTGATCGTGCTTTCTGTGTGGTGGCTCCAAGGCTCTGGAGCTCTCTCCCTTTAGCCTTGAGAGCCTTGGATTCTATGGAAACTTTCAGAAAGCATCTAAAGACATCTTTTTAGACAAGCTTTTGATTAGCAATATGGTTTTGTATTTTACGTGTTGTTTTTATTTTATTTTTTTGCTGTAAAGCACTTTGTGACCCCTCTTGTCTGTGAAAGGTGCTATATACATAAAGTTTACTTACTTACAATCAGCGTGTAATCTAGACTGTACAAAGTACATGCATAACACATACTGAATGTATAGGTCATACAGTATATACACTTCTCATGCTATGCCTAATGCTACCAGTAGTGACAAAGTCACTAGGAAAATGCTAAATTAGAGAAGTATCAGTCAGGAAGGATAAGGAGAGAGTAATTGTCTGTGGCCACCACCTTCAAAAACATTTATTTTTGGGGTGTTGTCTTGCTGTCGCCTCTCCAGTGCCCCTGTTGTCACTTTCATTTGCCCCAAGGTGATACTGATTCACAATCGCTTATGCTTCCTAACTGGACAGATTGGTATACCTGAAGTTTAACTGACTTGGTGTTAAACTGCGATGATTACGTGTTCCCTAAATGTTTTTGAGCAGTGTAGTATACAAGACAAATGTATGGGGCCATACAGTACCAATATCACACACAAAAATAACAGTAAAGAATGTCATTAGTACAGTACTGTGAATTGAATAAGGCACTGACACTTTGAATAAGGCACTGACATTTCATCCAGTTTTTCTAGCCCTTGTCCTTAATTTATAGACACCAATGTGCATTGAAACATCAGAATTCACCAAATTGTTCACTGAAACAATGCTAATGGATGTATTGCGGTGCATTGTTAGTCAATACTGTGAAGGGGTATCAGTATTCTAAAATGACCAAAGCAAAACAAGTTAAACCTTAATTACTGGAAAATAAGTATTATGTGATGTATATGTGATGATTCTCTGCCACTGACCTGAAAAGCGATTCATAATACAGCTATTAGAAAATGATTAATTGCAATGTAATCTGCATTCAGAATATTAAATATTTAATCATTCACACAGATCAAATTAAGGCAGTGTAAACCAATTTTATACATGAGCAATAAGAGCGTAATGTCACTCATTCATTCTTTGGATATAAGAATTCAATTTATACAGAGCATTTTTCAATTATAAATTGCTCATATATGGCCGAATTGTTCACCACAAAATACAGCACATAGCTCAATAAATATTTTTTATTTATTATGCTGTATCACAACACTTGACTTTACAGTGATCGGTCTTACACATTTCTCACCATCCTCAAATTGTTGCACAGTAAGGCTCTCAATTTTTTTCCTCAGTTAAATTATGTAATTTTGCAGTTAGGGAGGTTTGAGGCATTGGAATAGAAATACTAAGCATATTAGATGAATAATTCAATCATTACTTGCAGGCATTTCCATGCATAAGTATAGATGCCAATTACTTTCTCTCAACCTAATAGTGTGAGTCCTTTCTTTTTTATATTAAGCTGGGGGAAGTTATCTATTTCTAGCACCGGTTTAGATAGATAGATTATTTTAGCTATCACCTTATTGCTGAGACCCTAAACCAATGAAATCCATACAATATGTAACATATAATGTTATGCTATTTCTTTATTGTTTGCTTGAAGAGAGTTCATTAGACAAGTCTATCATTTTTCAGGCTACTTTTTATCCTTGCTGTCTTTGTACTCCCTCTATCCTCCCTCCTAAAAAATAAAGTTATAATATCAAAAGCTAGGATGCTAAGATGTTTTCTGTCCGTTTGATAATCAGTATTGATGCATCTCATTGTTTTGCTCTTTTCTCCAGTGGCAGCAGGCAGCTCTCGTCTATAGCACATATTACGACTAAAACATCCCTAGAATGTCCTATGGTTGCCAGCTCCAATTAAATGTGGGATTTAAGTGTATCAAATGGTATTCTGCCCTTGCCTGCCTTCTAAAAACGTCGCAGCGCTGTGTGCTGCTAAGCTTACGTAATTGTTGTGCTTACAATCAAGCTGAATTGAGCTTGGGCTTTTTATTACCTTTTTCTTTGAAAGGCTTACTCTGGCACACATCAATGGTTATTACTGTTGCTCAAGATAAAACAATCCCTGTAGTGTTGGAGCCCCTCACCTTTTTTATGACAACCATTAATCCACTTTTGTTCTCGACAACACTAAAGAGAAACTACCAGAAGCTCTTAAACGCTGGGGAAAAGGTTACTTTACACTACAGCCTCCTCACCAAAATCATTTTTTTGCTCTATTAAGCTTTGAAAAACAGAACAATGGTGGTATGATCTATGATGTGCAGAAGTGTTGTTGTAGCTGAGGTGAACTAAAACATGACAAGTCTAAGCCTTGTGATAGGACACATCGCATGTGTTTATTTATGGGCATGCATAATGTGATTTACAAACTGGAGCAGGGTTTACGGTGCTTTAGTATAATACAGCCAAGTCGTAAGACAGGATAAACATGAGGATAAGGGACACTGCTCTCTCAGTTCTTATACAGTATGCTAATGTCAACGCAGAATAAATGCTTTATGAACATGGACTAGGGAAAAAGCAGCAACTCTATTCTGTCAGATTAAACTACTTTCCAGAAATTTGTTACAGTAGAAACACTTGGAGTGTTCTTTGACATACCATAGCATGGCTAAAAAGAAGTCCCTGCTAAATAGTAGAATAGTTTAACTTACTGAATTGAAAAAATAACACTTATCTACCAGGAGCTCTGGGGCTAAAGGTCTGACTTTACCTCCCATCTGACCAATAGCTACGAAGTTGAGAATTGTCAATAGGCAAGCAGATGCACCTGATTCACATCAAGGGCAATCAGCGAAGCCTCTGCCCAACTTCCAAGTGCTGCTCAGGGAAAAAGCACGAGAGGACAAGCTGAGGCAGAGTGATGGGGGAAGGAGGGGGTGAGAGCGAGTGAGGTGGAGAATTTGGAATTGGATGACGGATGTGACTTGATTACTGGTTAACTACCCCTGCTGGTGCACCACTCGGATTTGGATGAGAAACCCTCTGGCGGCCGGATTATCAATTTGGAGTAGGCAAGACCCTATTTGAATCCATTGTCTGATTCCAGTCAAGCTGACATTTGGGGCCCTGTCTGCGTGCCTGCCTTTCTGGGTAGTTTGCTTTCTCAGTTGTTATTTGCCATAGTGATTTGCCACTTCACTAACTGTTTAATAAAATTCATCATCAAACTTTTCATTTAAAATTGTTTGTCTTTTGCTGGTTCACCAGAGAACCACTTAGACGAAGGCCACATGTTCTGTGTCTAAATCTTGTGTTTGAGACCCTCTACTCCTAC
>JAODLI010003146.1:0-10071 GCA_027575585.1 Percopsis omiscomaycus | reverse complement strand
GTGCTGGGACCCTTACTCTTCTCACTGTACACTAGATCTCTTGGCTCTGTAATCTCTTCTCACGGATTCTCCTACCATTGCTATGCCGACAACACCAAACTCTACCTCTCATCCCCCCCATCTGACAAGCAGATCTCAACCAGAATCTTTAATTGCCTCGCTGACATCAGTGCTTCGATGTCTTCGCATCACCTCAAGCTCAACCTTGAAAAGACAGAGATAGTCTACCTCCCTGCAAAAAACTGCCCCCAAATGGACATGTCCACTACCCTTGAGAACATCTCAGTGTCCTCCTGTCCAACCGCAAAGAGCCTCTGAGTTGTCTTGGACAGTCAACTGTCCTGTGCAGCCAACATTGCCGCAACGACCCGAACCTGCAGTTTGCCCACTACAACATCAGAAGGGTAAGGCCTTTCCTCACAAACGGCACAGCTCCTAGTCCATGCTGTAGTAATCTCACGTCTAGACTACTGCAACTCTCTACTCACCAGGTTACCGGTCTCTGCTACCAGACCCTTACAACAAATCCAAAATGCAGCAGCCCGTCTTGTATTCAAGCAACCAAAGTTTTCCCACGTAAGCCCCCTCTTCCGAGACCTTCACTGGCTCCCTGTCTCATCCCGCACCCGATTCAAGACATTAGTGTTGGCCTACAAGGCAGCAAAAGGAGCTGCTCCGCTCCACCTCCAAGCAATGGTAAGATTCCAAGCCCCAGCCAGAGCACTTAGATCTACCACCTCGGCTGGCAGGTGGGCACCTTCGTCGCAACAAGCTGCACATAAGAGTCGCGCAGCCCACTCCAGACTCTTCTCTGTCCTGGCACCGCAATGGTGAATTTGACCTTCCTGCAGTGGTCAGAACAGCAGAATCACTGCCAATCTTCCGCAAGAGACTTAAGACCCACCTCTTCAAAATCCATCTCGGTACCTTGGCCACCGATCTTTCTACCCAATAGCACTAATCCCTCTAACTATCCATATTATATCCTCCCTTTATAAAAAAAAAAATTCACTTCTTTCTACTCTGTTAGATCAGCACTAAGAATTTTAAACACTTTGCAGTTGGCAATTATTGACCGTTTTGAGGAGCGAATGATAAACCTTCGAGTAATGTTGTGCAAATGCATAGGTGAAGTAACCTTGTTACATGATGCTGTCCTTATTCTAGGAGAATGTTATCTGCTTGCAAAAACTGGTGGTTAACCAATTCAACTGTTGACAAATGTACTAATTGTAAGTCGCTTTGGATAAAAGCGTCTGCTAAATGCTGTAAAATGTAAAAATGTAAAAATGTAGTGACTCTGCTGTCCAGGGAGCTCATTCGACCCTTCCGGAGCCAGGACAGAAAATAGTCCAGACTGAGTTGAGCAACTCTTGCGCCCTCGGATGTCAACTGTGTAAACCTACTAACTAGGCTATGTAATTTATGTTCTAAAGTACATGCAGTATGCAGCTCCAAAAATAAACAAATATTATTCAAATGTGTCATTAAAATCTAGAAATGCATTAATTTAAATATTTTTGTACTAAGTTGAAAACAACGGTTCAGTGGTCCCATTCTAATATTTTGTTATCTAGTATTTAAGTTTTGGAGAAGGCTAAAAAATACACTATTAAACTCAACTTTCCAGTCTCTTAGGAAGTATCCAATATAGCAGTGTGCTTACGTGTAATTCCTCCTCTGGAGGTGCCATTTCATGGGTGGTGAGACCTCAGTGGTGTAGACCTCTTTGAAATGGCATCCCATCACCTCTGTGATACCTCCATCTCCAGCTCCAAGATCAAGGAGTCTCGCTGCTCGCCACTCTGGGGTGATACGCAGCAGCTGTCTAAACTGTTCCGCAGAGAACACAAACATAGAGCCACGGCCCAGCAGCCTGGAACATTATGGAGAGAAAGTCAGACCTGTACAGAATCATACGGACTGAGGTATATAGGCTTTACTCACCCGTTAATGGAGGTGCGTGAGACCAGTGGACTGAGGACTGTCGATACAAAAGAGTGGTAAAGCTGAGTAAATAGCCAGCCGGATTTCTCAACACTCCGTCTCAGAAAAGCCTGGGTCTCCGAGTCTAGATGGCTTTGGACAAACAATGGGCGCAATGTCTCTCCTAGGAGGTCTGGAGAGCACCTGTACCACTAAATACACAAGTAGAGATTTAAATGGATTAAGGAATTATGACAAAAACCAAGTGTACCAAAGAAACTTTTCAATCCTCACAGGGATTTCCATTAGGTTAAACCTAATGAAGATTCCTGTGAGGAATGGTGTTTTTGGAGCATGATACAGTGTGCCGGCAAATTATATGGGTATGTGAAATGTGCTCTTATTATACAGTGTTATCTCAGCATTTCTCAAATAATTTGAAATGATAATAGACAGGCAAACAAAGTGTTATTGTCTTAGTTTGCGAACTCTTTTCTAAGTGAGGAGGTGCTCAAAATGTGCAATTCATTTGTGCACTGGTATTTACTAAGAGGTAGCCTACATTTAAAACTTTGACAACAGCTGATCGTTCACCATAACTGCAGTCACGGTGATGACTGGTCCCTTTAAACTTACCTCAGCACAACTAGGCTAATGCCCGACAGCAAAGTTCATCTCTTACTTAGAAGCTATTGGTAATCCATACCTCTTGTGTCTCCACTGCGGCGGCTTCGCTCTCTGTCACCATGTTGGTGAAAAGAGAACGGGCAAGAGGGTTTCGCACGTATTTCCCCGTCCACATTCTTCTTACCGATAGTAGAAAGGCGATGTAACCAATCACCCACGCTATAAAAAGCAATGTCCTCAGCTGTAGATGACACATATGGACGACAATTCAGTTACGCGGGTTGTGTGTGTAAGAGGTGACAGCGGTAACCTGGCACAGAAGAAACTGAATGACTGACTGGCCAGGTGAGAGACAGGCAGAGCACAAGGGTGTAATGTTAGATGATGAATTGTATCCAATTGTTAACGAACACGTGAGCGGGACCTACATGTCTCCACTTCCAAATGCAACAAGTAAACAAACCTGAGGGTGTGGTGGCTTTTCGTGAACCCCCCGTTGTATTTATTTGACATGTTAATCCTCTGAGTTAATCTATTCGAACTAATTTGTAAAGAAAACAACAGCAGGGGTTATCTATGCTTATTTCCGCGTGTATACCGTACTTCCTGTGTTACCGCTAAATGTGTCCGGGCGCCTCACTGTATAATGGTCGTTCTTCACGCCTTGGATTTTAGTCGCGTTTTATGATTTTATCACTCGTTTGTGAAAAGAGTGCACTTGGTTGGAGCAGAAACATGCCAGATGTTCCTGGGAAGAAAGGTAACCAACATTCAGGGGGTGTTTTCACTGTTTGCTGGCGTTCTCATACAGTAACGTGAGACCCACCGTGGCGTCATTCCATAACTTCCAAAAAACACAATCTTGGCGGCGAAGGTAGTTTCTTTTTGTTCGTCATTATTTGGAAATATATTCGACACAGAGAGAAAGAGAGCACTTACTCGTACTGCCATTCTATCGTCTTTATGGTTTGAACGCACGTTTAAACCGTCGCATTGCATTTCGTGCAGCGCAGGCCTGTCGTGTCAGTGTGACACCTTTTTCCAGAGGTGGGCCATACACGTTTACACAGTATTTAGGCTACTTACCCTCTGCATTTACTTTAACCACGCACTGAACAAACTCGTCCTAATCAACACAACTGCAGCAGGGCAGGGGAAGTCAGATGGTTAAACTGGCAAATACATTGTGCAAATGCATACAAAACTAGGTTGAGAAACTTTTTCCCCACGTCAACGTTCTCAATGGCAAACCATAGATCATTTTAATTTCTCTCCCATACTGTTTAATAATAAATGCTTCATTAATATTTGTGTTTTCCAGAAGTTTCCCTCGTACTCCCTTGTCTGCACCTGCTGGTTCCTCCACTCCGGCTGGTGTCAGCAACAATCTGGAACACTATCCAGCACCAAGTTGTGTCCAACTATGGCCTGCTGGACGATTTTGTCACAATGGTCACTGACATAGTCCCTGAGCTTCTTAATCTCAGACAGAGGTCCTTGCTGAGTCTCGGACTTCGAGCACGGGTACCGTATGAGAAAACATAAGGCATGATATAAAGTGTGTAGGGTATTAATATATTGTTTCCTCTGTTTCAGCTGATACTTGAGCTGTGTCGCCCAAATACAACTGTAGACCGTAAGACCATTCAGCCACATCTGGACAGAATGCAAATGCTACGTACATTATTGAAGAGAGAGGTGGATTTCTCATTTATCAAAACTCCTATTATTTTTTTTTTACTATATCATGGCAACCAGGAATAGCCTAATGGGTCATTCTTTTATTGTTATCCTAGGCAGGTGGTACAGGGGATGACTCTTCTGGATCGAACATTCTGGCCTGTTTTCAAGCCCTATTTGAAAACCAAGAAGAAAGGCAAATATTTTTCCAAGTTAGTGTTTCTAAGATTGACATTGATTTTGTAAATTTTTCTGCAAAACATTTTCTTTATTTAACCCAACTTGATGCTAATCTATTCTGTAATTTTAGGACATTTTTCCAGTCAAATTTGGGCCCAAGTATAATGAAGCCTTGCAGACGCTCATGCTGAATTTTCTATTGCGGCTTGAGAAGTTACTTGCCGTTCCGAATCTTCAACAGGTAACCTGCAATAAGAGCACATTAAAAGGCCATTTATAATACTTAAACCAAATGTCTTTTTTCTGCTCTTGCCCAGGTGGCGTGTATGCTCAGTGATGATGCCTCTGTTTTGCTACAATGTGTGGACTATTTGTCTAACCCCCACCACCTTAAATCTGTCCTCCAGTATCAAAGACACCTCAGCCAACTCTGTCACAATGGTAAAATCTTTTTGCATTTAAAAGTGTTAAAGCTGCAGTCTTGAATATTCCAGTCTATTGTATTTGGGTGACACCTAATTAGGGGCCAAGTACCAAAGGTGCAAAGCCACCTGTTGTAATTGTTAAAATGAAATTTGGCACATCAGAGGTCAGTTCTAGGTACAACCTCACCAAATATGGGGTCAGGTTGTTAATGGCTCTAGCGCCACCAACAGGCCAAACTTTTACTTAAACTTTTGCCTGTAACTTCTGAACCGAATCAAGCTTTCACCTTGTCTGACCCTCTGATTATGTTATATTCAGTCTGTTAGTCCAGTGGTAGGTCAATTTGTAATTGTAATCACTGTAAGTTGCTAAATGACCTAATTGTATTTAAACGTCCACAACTCATGTGAAGCTTTAGAATTCGAATATATTTTTCTGTTTTACATTAAGAGTTCCTGTTCTGCAGCATTCCTTTTTTTTTTTTTTTTTTTATTTGCTTGGAGTTAATGCATAAAACATTTAACATATCAAATGTAGGTGTCACATACATTTGAAAAGTGCTAGATTGTATCTTTTTATACTGTGGTAATGGAATCCACAAGGATTTTGCAATAGGATTTTTAAATCAACTATGATTTTTAGAGTAAAATACCTGTGAATCTGTATTGTCCACAGTTACGTTGACGTATTTTGCTTTTCCAGGTGATTTGACGGTTCGAGACTGCATTTGCACAGGTCAGTGTCTTCAGCCTATGGGAGCTATCTTGACAGGCCATGAAGAGACTGTATTGGAAGCAGCAGTATTAACCGACTATACAGACCCACTGGGCAAACCACTACTAAAACAAGGCTTTGAAGAAGCATGCATGGTGATTAAAATAAGAGAAAAATGTGAAGACACAGAAACAAACTCTCTTAAGGAACAGTCCTTTGTAAATAGTAAAGAGGGAGCAAATGATAACTTTCCTTGCACAATACAAAATATTGAATCTTCATGTGGAGATAGCGTGGATTTTGATTCATGCGCCATTGAGGTTCAAGTTGGTTATAATGTAGAAATACCATCTGAGGAGTTAGTACCTTTAGGGAACAAGACTTCCGTGGAGAAAATGATTGCTACCAAGGAGGATGAGCCTGTCGATGTTACACAAAGAGCTGCAGATGATGATAGTTCTTACAGTGTAAAATGTGCCATGGAAATGGCTCCTATACATGAAGAACCAGCCATTAAAGTGTTAAATCAAGAGTTGGCAGTGACTGTTTCCCCAAGACCAGTCAGACAAAACCGAAGTTTAAAGATGAAAAGGATTTTAATGGAAACCCCCAGAATTGAATCCAAAAGCTGTCTTAGGAGTTTATCAACAAACAAAACTTGTCCTACATGTGGCAAGACATACAGCCGTGCATCAGATATGAGACGACACCAGAGGACCCATACGGGTGAGCGTCCATTCCAGTGCTTGTTGTGTCATAAATCCTTTCAGTTCCAATATGACCTGAAGAGACACAAGTTAAATGTGTGTCAAAACATTCCACCACAAGCCAGCAGTGCATCTCCAAAGGCCCTCAAGGCCAAAACAACTCAAGACCCGGAACAGTGTGACGTTTGTGGCCAAATCATAGCAGCACCCTCGGAAATTAGTGGTGTGAACCACAACATTACAGGCCCTATCGTTGCACCCCATCATTGTAGTACTTGTATGGGTGCACAAAGGTTGAGGGCTCATGAAAAAGCATGTGCGAAGAATCAACACCTATGTCTTCCAGCCAAGGGAGCGCCTCCAATCGCTGAGCAGAATGATCTGGAGTCATGTAGGAGCACAGTTCTGTCAGCAGATGGGGAGCAGAACCAGCTGCTTTTGATGAATGAAAATTATGAATACATACAAAACACAAGTGAGATACAGTGCAAATTGTGCACTAGAACCCTTGCTTATCCTTCTCTTGTGGAAAATCATTCCAAAACATGCAAAGCCTCCACAGTACATGAGGATGTTGACGATAGCCAAGAGAAAACACAAAATGTGGTTCAGAACTCTCTACCTGGTAGAATAAGCAAAAGTTCACCTTTAGACGAGCTTGTTGAATCCACATTGGGTGACCGTCATCAACACCAAGGTGAACATGCAGCTAAAACCCCAGAGACAAATGAAGGAATTCATTTAATGGATTGTCCCCAGAGTTTAACAAAGGCACTTAAGAAATGCAAGCAACTTGATAATCATCTATATTTTGCTGAATCAAAAAGGTCATTCCCGGACATGGCTAAATTTAAAACGCACAATCTGAGGCAAAAACCACGTCTGTGCGCAATGTGTGATGGGAGTTTCAGCGGCTTGGTAGACCTCAACCAACACTACCTGAATACACACAATTTCAGCGGACCTTTCCCCTGCACATCATGTGAACGAAGTTACACAGACTTGAAAGGTCTGGTCCGACATGAGCAAGTTCATACGGGTGACCTCCCGTTCAAATGCCCTAAGTGTCCAAAAGCATTCAGTTACGCCTCCGCCCTAAAACTGCATGACCGAACCCACACGAAGGAGGCGCCGTTTCTTTGCTTGGACTGTGGGAAGGGATGTAAGTCCAACGCAGCCCTGCGAATACACAGGCTCTGCTGTCACAGCAGCACTGAGGAGAGACGCTTTTCCTGTGAACACTGTGGGAAACCCTATGCACTTAAAAGAAGCTTAGATCTCCATGTTGCCAAACTACACATTGGTGTGCGGTACCCATGCTTGCACTGTGGTAAACTGTTCCGAAGTGCCAGTTCGTTGACTAGGCATGATTTGACTCACACACAGGAGAGGCCTTATTCATGCAAGGAGTGCGCCAAGAGTTTCAGGTCAGCGTCAGAGCTGAAAATACACACGCGCTATCACACGGGCGAGAGACCATTTAAGTGTGACGTTTGCGGAAAGGGGTTTGTTCAGTCATATTACCTTACTGCACACATGAGAATGCACACAGGAGAGAGACCATACAAATGCCCTACCTGTAAGAAATGTTTCAAAAGTGCTGGCATTCTGAAAAGACACCAAATGACCCACACAGGAGAGAAGCCCCACAGATGTTCTGTCTGTGAGATGTCCTTCAGTAGGCCAGAACTTCTTAAAGCTCATGTGAGAAAATCCCATTAAATCTGAAAATATGTTCATGTTATATTAATCATTTTGCTTTCCCCCCTAATAAATTATTAGTAGAGCTATGAGATGGTTTGTTGACTTGGTTTGTATGACCAACCATAAATAAACATTCAGTTTGACATGACTGAAACTTAAAGAACTCACTCCAGTTGTCTTTCTCCTCCAGTTTTATTGATTTCATGTTAAACTGTCCTCCACAGGAAGTCGATTTATACAAGTAGAGGAAGAGATACATCAACCCCAGATTCCTGGGGTTGCTCCAAATTTTAAACACGATGTCCCCAGACCATGCCCCAGACGTGTAGGCTACTCCACGAGACTATATGCTTAACACTTATTACACATTAGTACATAGAATACAGTATGTCACACATAATAAATACGTGGTGGAGTTTAGGATCCCAGCAGTAGTGAGTTTTATTAGCACCTGGAAAAAGAAAAAATGCTTCCTTTTTCATCAGCATAGAAAGCTGCAGTTGCCTGTCTGATCTGTAGCTCATAAAAATCAGCATAAAAAGTATTGTACACTTTAGTTTAAAAAAATGTACTCTGAAATTAGTAAAATCACATTTCCCAGCTTTCTTTGTGACCACGTTGTGCACATTGTGAGGTCCGTATAGGAAGTTAGCTAGCGTTAGCTTTAACCATGTGACTACCTAAGGTTGGTAGAATTAAATAGGTAGGCTACTGCACTAATGGAAGTCCAAATGGAAGTCCAGTAGGAATGATGCATCCATCATAACAAAAACAACAGACTACTTTTGACAGCAAATGACACAGAATCTGGCGGCTATGTTGGTTCCTGTTCTATATTACTTTCTATTGTACATTATATTTTATTCTTCTTCTGAGGACTCTACTAGGGTAATAGGAGACAACATGTTTGAAATATACAGTATATAATCACAAATACAATAAAAAGAGACCAGCATTATGGATAATAACCTGTTTTTGGCAACACATGGCTGACAGACTGGCTACAACGAGACAAAGTTGCATATAAACTGTAAAAATACAAAATGGTTATGGTATCAAATTAAGTTCTTACAACAAATTCAGGTTCACGGTTCTTGGAAAAACTCTGAAGTCAGCTAAAAGGTTGTTTTATTTTTTTCAGCTAAAACTAGGTGACTAGTTATGTCACAAATGAGTGTAGAATGAGAGTATATGGGTGGTATTAGGGTATTGAAGTGTGTAATATGGTAATTGTGTACCATAGTTGTATTTCTAGGGTGTAATACGGTTGGAGTGTAATGTCATTGTCAGGGTGTATGGTAGTTGGAATGTATTGCAGTTAGGGTTTAATGTGGTAGTTAGTGTGTAGTACAATAGTTAGGGTGTAATATGATAGTTGGGTTGTAATATGGTAGAGTGTAATATCGTAATATCATTAGGGTGTAATGTGGTAGCTAGTGTAATATCGTTAGGGTGTAATGAGTGTTAAGGCCTTTTCACACTGGATGCAATTTTGTCATCCAAATTGTTTTCACAAAAAAATAAAAGTACACACACCAGTGGTGAAAATTAGTTCTATCACAAGCCATCATAAACGTTCATTAGAACATCTCCAGTATTTGTATTTTTTTTGTTGCTTACAGAGAGGGTTGTCCAACAGAAATCCTTTTCTGGAGCTTGTAAAAAGTAAAATATTTCAGAAAGGCATTTAATTAGTATTTAATATTTATTGTGAAATATTTTCTGAATATTGTGCATTTTGAGTCGTGTTCAGTGTAAAAAGGCCCTAATTTGGAAGGGTGTAATATGGTAGTTGGGATGGCTGTGTATTATTACATTGTAACAGGAAGGTTGAGTTAGTATAAAACTATTCTAATGGAGCAGGATTAATGTGGTTCTTATTAAGATAAGGATGTTATATTGGATCGTCCACCAGGTGGGGCCACTATCTTCTGAGCTGAACGCCGTGGGATGTGGTCGTCTATCTGAGATCCTGGAGATGAGGAGACATGGAAACATCAACCATATTTGATATAATAATAATAATAATAATAATAATAATAATACATGTTGAGTGGAGCATGTACATATACAATCATATACAAAGTTTGGACACACCTTCCCATTC
>JAODLI010003145.1:0-10072 GCA_027575585.1 Percopsis omiscomaycus | reverse complement strand
AGTAATAATGTGACGCTGCCCCACCCCCCCACCCCTCCCTTCCTCCCTTCCCCCCGCCGTCTCTGAGCTCATATCAAATTATGCTGTTCATCTCTTTCGTCTCTCCCTCGCTCTCTCCCTGGCGCGCTGTGCGGCTCTTTCACTTGTCATGCACAGCTCTCTGCACCCCACCCCCAGAAGCCTGCGTTACTTACAGCTGTGGTCCTCGACCTTTCCTGAACCGCGGACCCCCGAAATGAAGTGGGTCGTAGCTTGCTACGTAAATGTAGCCTAGTCATTCACGCAAAACACTGGCCTTGATAATAGTAGCCTAACCCCACGTTGAGAACCACCAGGCCTACAAGTTGGCCCTAGAGCTGCGCCCCCCTGCGGCCGACGTGTGGCATTGCAGCGATGATGTGGTTCGTGTCCGTCATCGGTCACAGGCTGGCCCATCGCTGAAAGATGCCTTGTAGATGACATTATCAAGTTGCCTGCTAACAGTGCCATGACTACGGTGGGCTTTATGAGGAAGCCTGTTGGAACGGGGACACGCGTCTAACGGTTTGACTCTGTGTTCATGTGCCGTGTTAGCTATGAAATGACGGTTTGTCTCAATAATGGGTGCTTTTTCAGACATTTTTTAACAGGGACCAAGATAATCTATTATTGATATGCGGAGGATAGCTATAACACCCGGGCGAGGGGAGCAATGACAACCTACTTCCTTGCATTATACACCAATATTAACCTTATTTATACATATTTAAAAAATATTAAAACATCTAACATAAATGCATTATTAATGTAACGGTTCATTTAACTAAGTTGCTTAAAACTAGTTGTGGCGCTACATGTGTTCAGAGTGCAAACTAGCCAACAAATTGTACAGTAAATAAAAACATACAAAATTATATACAAAAATATTTTTGATAGCCTATTTACTTATGTAGGCTACACTAGCTAGTCCCTGCACAAAGCATGCCAACCATAAAACATTAACGACACCTCTGTCAATTGAACAATACATTAATTAATTTTCTGACATTCTGAATATAAGCATTTTATGATCATGGTTTGCTGTATTTTGCGCCTAACGCACGTTTTGGTCTTCGTCAGCGTTGTCTTCGTCAGCCAATCAGGCTCTGCCATGTTGGGACACTCTGGCCAATAGTCGTGCTCAGCAAGGAGAAAAACTTGGATGGGCCTGTGTGCAGACTGCGGCTGCGCGAAGGGGAAGTGGAGTAGAGAACAATGGAGCGTGGCGAGTCGGCGTCACCGAGGCAAGAACACCCCAGAAGTTTCGGAGGAGGATTCCTCTGCTTTGGCTACAAGCCAAGATGCCGTGTCGGGGCAGCCCACAGCGGGGCAAAGCCTTGGTCAAAAGCCGACACCGGTTCTGCGTGTGACGCGGATTTAGGCTGGAATGTAATATATTAGAAGTGATCAGGGACGCTAACCCTATAAATCGTCAAATAGCGACGGTGTGTGTGTAGTGGCGGTTTGCGCCGTGGATTAAATAAACGTTCTGCCCCCTCCCCTCAAACGATTTGCATACTGACTTCCGCCCCAAGTCTTCCCCCTGCATCAGCCGGTTAAGCAGTCGATATGGCAGGAGGATACAGTATCACACCGAGCCCCGAAAACCTGACTTAACTTTCATTTAGAAACTGTCTCCATGTCTGCCTGGACGTGAAATAGGTCGATGGAGGATTAGAGAAACGGGGGAAGCTGTCGAAGATATTTTTATATGCAATGGGAATTGCAATTTTGGTTTGAAGAGGCGGACCTCTGAGACTGCGTGTTCAATATGCTCAAGCGACCGCCGATGTTTGCATATTTTACGTGGAAGTACAGAGACTATTTTGTCCTAACTCAAAGGCCCACACACGGATTTTAATACCGCACTTGCTATTGCCGTGGATAACCTAACGTTACGGATTTCCACGTTAGCAGGATAGAGGTTTCGCCTGTGTTCCCGGGGCTTTGTTTTGGACACGGGGCTTCTTTAATTTACACATGTGCACATTCACTGGAAGTTTCTTAATTCCCTGCTATCGTTCATATGTTGGCTTGCCTTATAATTAGATATTTTTTCAGATATCATTGGCATGTGGGGAATCGCTTGACGTTGTTGTCATGCACTGGAACCTTCCCAGTAGAGGTTATTGGACTTGAGTATCTCAACTAATTTCGCTTTGCGAGTTAGTTGAATATTTATGTTGTGGCATTTTCCCTCTATTAAGGCGTCGAAGCATTAATAATGCCTGTTACTATTTTGTATCTGGCTGTAGAATCGGGCTATTCAACTTGTCTACTGCTGGAATCTTAAAGTTGGTGCATTTTAACTGTCTTTTATTTTTTGTGAAGCGACAGATTTGTCTGACCTCTGCCCAAACGCCAGATTTTTGCGACTGCGCATTGTTTTGTCAACAACAATATCCCGACACAATTACATTTGTTGGGTTAAATATTTTTTTTCTATCACTGTCCCCTTTTTGCGCTGAAATTGATAAGATTTTATTCACCATGAGTTACGTCCTCAAGGTATTGAATATACTGCTTCGTGGACTCGTCATCTATGCGGTACTGGGCTTGGAGATCACTTACTCGAATTATCCACCGAACCATTCGACTGACGCTGGAAATGTAGCCACCACAGGTAAGCACATTCGTGACTTATACAAACGCTATTCTCAATATTCCAGCATTTTTAACGTCCTCTGGGTTTTCTCGGAGAATGCCGAGTATTGTCCTGCGTAGTGGTCCATTGGGTAAGGGGGGGGGCGAGGGGGTGTAGTCATGTCTTTTAATTCTACAGTCACCTTTTCTTCCCACCCGTGGACATTGCTGAGAAATGTCGGCATGTCAGGAATGCACGATATTGCTTCCTCAGTGACAGGGGCTATCACTGACTGGTCACTAGCCTACTGATCACTGTATCATCGTCTATCATGTGTAACTCAAACCATCCCACAACGCTGAATGGATCGGGGCCCCAGTTTTAAAGCTTTTTTTTTTTTTTTTTTGACCGGGTAATTGTCTAACAGGTTCTTTATGGGAATGCCAACCGAGATGCTCAGTTTGAGCTCATCAATAAACCAACGGCCAGACCACGCTATCCCACCTTAGGCAGCTGTTGTGTGTTCATAAGCAGTCCTATGGCACTCAGTTTCAAACTGTCAAGTTTATCCACTGCCAAGTTTATGTACTTGGCAGTGGATACAGATATTACGACACAACCAGAGGTCATTATTGAATGTGGTGCCGTCAGGTACAGTATAACTCTGTGGGTGCGTATGTAGTCTATGTGCCATAATGCGGTCGCTGTATAGGCTACACAGAACCTGCCCTCCAAGCATGTCTCTCTAAACTCTCAAAGGCATTTCCTGTCCCGCTGATGGCTGTTGCAGACATTGCTGTGGTTAAGGAAACACTCTGAGATACAAAATTGCCAGCTACCAGGATGTTTGCACAGGGCCAACAGTTGGATTATGTTTTAGGACACTGAAACCATTGGCATACTTCGGTCGGGCAAGCAGCTACTGTGATGTATGGTCTATGAAAAGTACATTTTGGGGGGTTGTTGGCAACATAGGAATGTGTGTCTGGTTGTTTAAGGCAAGACATGACACATGTCTTGGTAAAGTTTAGCTGGAGGTGCCAACTGATGGATTTTGAACTTATTTAACAATAGAGCACTTTTGCGTGTCCGTTTGGCGGTGCCATGTGTACAGAAGTGCACACGATTACAGCTGAGCTCCATATTGCTGAGTCAAGTTTGTTGACCCACGGTCGTGTCAAATGACACTTGTTGGAGGAGTAGCCTCAAGGAGTTAAATTGTTTTTTTTTACAAATTACCTTTCTTGGAGGCTTAAAGACCCAGATGATTCTTCATGTGGTAATCCGAGTGCACTGAACAAATAATAATAATTCATACTGGGTATGGCTACAGATCATGATTCATCGCTTCAGTTTCTTAGTTTGTTTAACCAAAATGTCACACTTGACTGTAATTGTAAAATGAGAGCTCGCAGGGCGGGGCAATTGAGCTCACCCTATTTATTACAGGATCATACACTGAATGAACAAAGATCTTCGAAACCAGGACAGTTTCGGCCTTGCCGGTCTTTGAGAATGTAAATGACTATTGGGTCTTCAACAGCATTAGTGCGAAAAGTCCAGGAGGGGAGTGGGGGTGATTTATGGCAGTATTTGCTTCCGTGTTACTGTGGCATGGACATCCCCCTGTCTAAATGTACTTGGCCTGTTTGGCATCTCAACAAACAAAGCCCTTCCTTTTGTCTGCGAGCAAGCAGACATCTAGTTGAGGTGATGAAACGATCGCTTCTTCCGAGGCAAAGCACCTTCGCGTATTGCAAAGATTTACCCATCTTTTCCACAACAATGAATTATACTGTCGGTCGAGTGAGAAGCGCTTGTTAAATGGCACTAAGACATGCACTAGAAGAATTCGTCTCTTTGTTGTAGACTGTAGTAATGTCATTGAATGTTGCAGTGTTTCTAGGCATATGAATTACTTAGCCGAGCATGGAGTGATCAGAAGACATTCTCTAAAAAGATGCAGTGCGATAATATAGTGTGTAGTTGAAGAGTGCCAATCCTCCCAAGTGCATGTTGGCCCTTTGCACAAGTTCAGTGGCACGGGAATTTGAATTCTGATGTAGGCCTACATCCTGTGCTGTAGGCTCATGCGATATTGACCAAATGCACAGGACTGAGGAAAAACCAGGCATCCCCAGCAGGGCCTCGGGACTCCTGAGAAATCTTGGGGTTTTGTGTGTGGTGGAAACTCGACACTGACCGTGTGAATGTGGCCCACTTTATAATGTCCTTGCTCCGATGACATTCAGAGAGTCAAACAGCAGACCCATTCAGTTCACTACTGATAGCAGCCTGTCCATAACGCCTTAGTAATCGCGGGGTTCCAGCATATGAATTAATTAGCCCAGTGTTTTCATGTCTGAGAGCCTCCGCCGGACAGCTGCCGGAACCGTTCATTCATGGGAATTTGGGGGGGTCCGATTCACCCTAACGGGGGGCCACCAGACTGTTAGGACCCAGTGGTATATTTTTAAAGGCACCAGTAATGTTTTCCGCTTGGGTTTTTCCAACACAACGGCCTTTACTCCAACTGTCGGAACCTTTTTGTTCCGTGGAATCTTGGACGTCGCTCGGCTGGAAGAGACATGGATGAGTGCTTCTCATAACTATGAATTCCAAACCTACCTGCCACAAGCTGGAGGTCCTAGCGGGTAGTGTTGTGGCTAGAAGAAACCGCGGCACATCAGGTTCTTTGGCATTTGCATGTTGTACTAAGCGCTTGTTACCTGTCTCGGAGGTATCGTACCTGCGTTCCTCGGTGATATGTGAAAAGCACTGGACTTCATCTATTTTAAATGCAGTAAAGGTATGACTTCTCAAACCGCTGATGTGAATGGCCCGGATAATTCCTGACCCGCCAGCAAATTGTTGACGGTGAGCCACTCATGCAGCAAGGGCCACAGCCGGGGGGGGCGGGGGGGATGTAGGTCACTGTTTGCCAGCTGTACGGTGTTTCCTGCTGTGAGTGTCCTGTTAGCAGCGCAGCCGCCTGCCCCTAAGCCAGACTGGTGGTGGTGGTGGTGGGGGGGTTCTATTGTTGTCACCAGTGTAAGGTGTTGATCCCCTAGTCGGCAACACAAGGGCTCTCGTCTCTGCCAGCCCTTCCTGGCGGACACATACTCCAGTGGATGCACAGGAACCGACAAACTGTAGATAAAACAAACTGTAGTTTGTATCGGGCGGGGTTTTCACTTTTGTCTACTTTTGTCTTTGCGCTGAGATGTCAGCGGGCGCTTACAAGCGGTTTGTCGGTTAAGGAAAGGTTAAAGAATTCACGTTCTGGTTCATTCCCAACGCGTATTTACAGTTCAGAGGTTTATTGGGGGGTGGTCACAGCGTTTTCCAGTGACTGGGCTATTATGAGACAGGGATTCGGGCGTGCTAATGCTCATCCATGTAACAGAGGAAATAGCCGTGGATTGAGCTCTTGGCAGTGGACTTCACAGTGAAGGAAAGCCTAAATCTGTTGTCCCGCTCTTCTGTCACACTATCTTAGATGTGTCTATCAAGAGTTGTCTTTTACGTAGATGGTCCGAATTATTGGTTATGAGTCTCACAGAATAGTGGCGGTATGAAGACCTCAAAGGTCATTTAGCAGAGGTTTTTATCCAAAGGGACTTACAATTACTAGTATTAAGGAGCAGATAGGGGTATGGCTTACGGGTAGGCCTACTCTGGGGCTCTAACCCATGACCTTCGGGCTGGAAGTCAGAAGCCATTACTTCTCATTACTGGTGACATACTGTGTATATGTGTTTTTAATGAGAAAAGGCAACCAGCGTAGCATTTTAGACACATTAAAGGGGAGTGTTTTACTCTCATTCATCCATATTAATAAGCCACTGGCTTCCAATTGGCCCATTTGAAAAATGCAACTTGTGGCGTGTGGGTGTCTCTCTGTGTAAAGAAGACCGCACAAATGGGCAGAACCATAAATTCTAAGTCCCGGTTGTCACCATTCACACCAGAGCAAATGGGTCCCTGTGTGTTGTTTTGAGGTGCATTTTAAAGTTAGCTATTGGACGCGAGTAGCTGTACCCTCTCATTTCAGGGACTTTCCGCTGGCAGGGGGCTTGGGATGTGGTGGACTGGGCCGAGAGGCAAGGAGTGGTGTGGGTTTCTCTGCTATGGTCTCAACGGTGTCTCCACCGACGTTCAGGTTTCTCAGCTATGCTCATAACTCCATTTACTAGCCGAGTCCCAGCAGTAAACGCACAGGACCACACGCATGGATGTGAGGGGGAGGAGTAGTATAGGCGCTCAAACTTGTAAAATCCTTTCATTTGGAGCAAGTGAAGTAGAATTGAGTCCTAGTTCTTTATAGTACAGCTGTCATTATAGGTACACTCCTTGATTGTGTTATAGTCCCCCCAGAACCCCAAATGTATGTCTCACTGCCCATGAGAGTGTGGGGAGGGGTAGAGAGTGATGTGAGCTGAGTAGTAGAGAGGAGTGTAAGCTACTCAGCTGTCAGAATGTCAAACTAAATCAACACCAAGATGGAGTGTAAAAGATGTAGGCCTATAATTTAACATTGAACTTTTGGATCAAACAAGAATTGTGGGTAATGTAGGCTGTGAAAAATCCCTTAATCCTCCTTAGTTATTTTGACAGTGGTGTGTGTGTGTGTGTCCGGATCAGCAGGTGGGTTCTCAGGAGCCTCTTATCCGTCCCTTGATCTGGTCCCAGTTCATATTACAGAGGAGAGACATTGTACCAACAAGAGACATTCACGATACATTCCTCCCTTCCCTCTGAAGAAAGGAAGAGGTCAGGTGGCTAATCTCAGGGTTTGGTCTCGTGTGTGGCTTGCTAGTTTTGCGACAGTAGCTGATGTTGGTTTTAAAAAGGTAGCCCTAAGAAGTATCCCCGGGCCAATAAGGGACCTGGTATGTTGCTAGCTATGTTGACATTTGTCTCTGAGGTGCTGCGGTGCTATGCTAGCATCTCTTGCATGTTTGACCTTAGCATGGGTATGACATGAAAGAGTAGACCGTTTTGTGATACCGTTTTTATGTCTTCGCATCCAGTCCAGTTCCCATATGTAGGAAGACCACATAAACCACAACAAACACAGGAACTGCATGCTAATCGATGGTAGCGAGAGCGGGCAGACCTCTTTCCTAAAAAGCACAGCAAGGATTTACACATGCAAATACACATGCATCTTTTCAGCATGGTATTGCACTTTATTTGCTTGCCTTATATCATGTCGCGGGGTTCTTCATAATATAATTAATAATCAAACGGCGATGCTTTCCAAAGAATCCGTCACACTGACTAATCGCTGTAGCAGATGGCGGGAGACTCTGCAGGTATCTGTGGCAATCTGCTCTCTGCCGACATGCAGGGTAAGCACTCATTTATGACAAGGTCGGTGAACCAAGATTCCCTTTCCTACCCACGGTGAAATTTCTCCCGAGTCCAGCGAAGGAAGTCCTTCACTCCCCTGAAGGCCGGGGGAAAACAGTACAAACACACACACACACACACACACACACACAGGGAAACGCTTCATCTCAGTTTGTTTTGGTTGTGTATGACTAAGACGCTGATTTATGATATCATCTTGTACTCGTGCTTGCCGCTTAATGTTCTCTGGCGGGTTGTCGACCAGAGGGCTGTAGATTCCCTAACCGCGGGACTCCATAGAATTGGAACGCGGCCCGCACATGCAGTGTTCAAATGTTGGTTTAGTGGTTTGCAAAGTGATGGGTCACTGAAAGGCTTTTACCGTGGATTTTCCTACATATTTCTCATTCGTATTTTCCTACATTTACGTATTTTCAAACATGAAAAGGGAAAACCTGTATTGTTTTATTTTTTTGTATCTTGTCCCTCAACTATTGCCTATCCTCTAAGACCCCCCCATCCCCACCCCCACCAATCTCTCTTTAAAGATTTCAGCTATTGAACAAGAGCATGTCATACGGGCTGGTGGGCTAGTTAAAGGAGTGCTCAGCTCACGCACCTCGGGTTCAGGCTTTTGAGCATTCCGCGGACGCTCGGATGCGAGCCCCGTCTCCTTTTCTGGAAGGATTTTATTTTGCTCAGACCCGGCGGGCCTCTGGCTCGTTTGCCCTCCTCTGTGGCCCGAGCAGAAGATTACCGACGTTGATGGACGGTGTCGGGGGGGGGAGCGGTCGGCTCGCTGCGTTCCGGAAGAGGTTACCATTGCAGTTCATTTGATCCAAAGCGCCTTACAAGGATGGCTTACAGGTAAGGGCCCCGGTGCTCGAACCCATGACCTTCCGGCCCAGACCACTAGACTATCCTGCCCCTCCTTGTCCTCTGTTCACACTGCAATAAACATGAAGAGTGGACGTTTCTATATAATTATCTATATAATTATCTAGAAATATATTTACTTGCAGGCCCAACCAAGGCATAAAGTTTAGTTGCATTTTCTGTTAAAGGTCCAATAAGCAGCTTTGCCCTCCAAATGCAGCGGTTCTTAGACTGTATACTATTCACCTAGTGGCGTAGGTGCAGCTGTACCGTTGCTAATCCTAAGGGTAACCATGGCGACCTCCGTTATGTCGAGTAAAAGAGCTCATTCAGTACCCACGAAAAAATCTCAATCTGAATCTGCCATCACATGGTTCCCGTGTGAGTGTTTAAGGGATCATATTTATAACCATATTTACCTATCTATTCATTTTTATCTGTATATACTTTTGTTTTTCTTTAAACATTCCTTAGGGTTCCTTTTTTAATTAACACAATCTCCAAAACAGTCACTGAAGTGCCAGTACTAAACGTGTGTGTGTTTGTGTGTGTGTCAGGTTAGACTTTAATGGGTCTTGTGTTTTACAACAGAAATGCGAAGCCCTGACTCAGTGTATGTGGCACCTATGACATCTGGTCTGTGTTTGTGCATGTCAGTGTTATTGAAGCATTGACCCCCACTTGGGAAAAGTGTGTGTGTGTACAGTATGTGTGCACGTGGGTGTTGTTGGCATCGCGCCCCCCCCCCCCCCCCCCCCAGTGCACGCTGGGTAAAAAAAAGAGAGCCCACCTGTCAGCATGGTGGGAGCTCACGCTAGTGCACGTGAAATGAGACGAGCCCTGCTGGCCGTTGTTCAAGCTTTACCAAACCCCCACAAAGTGGGGGTTCTCACAAGCGTCTCATTGGCGACTGGAAAGGGACCTTTGCTTGACAGATGCACATGGGTCTGTGATGAGCCTTGAAGAGATGCACAGCTAGAACCTTTTTATTACTTTGAAAGTGGCATAGAAAGCCATTGTGTGTATCTGGTTTCCTCCTCGCTATCAACTACACTGCTTTAGTTGTCACCCCCCTACCCCCCACCCCACCTCTGTGCTAGCTGGAGGTATTCGTTGGGCAGTTAATGATATTTGTGTCTTATTATTGGCTGCTGATGAGCTGAAATGGTAGACTCTCCAGAAGCTTTATTTACTCTCCGTTTAATACCGAGCCGTCAGCTTGACTTAGGACCCTGCCAC
>JAODLI010003144.1:0-10073 GCA_027575585.1 Percopsis omiscomaycus | reverse complement strand
TGAGGTGTATATATATATATATATATATATATATATATATATATATGAAAAAAGGACAGAAAAAGAAACAGGGGCCCATTCAGTGTAAGCCGGTTCACACTGCGGCTGCTAGCACAATGCCAGATAACCCCACAACGCGGATGTTTTCACTGTGCAAGTGTGTGGAAGCGAGAGATTCATTTAGCTAAACATCTGTAGTGTGTAAACCTGGTCCTGGGGGACGACAAGGATCATGCACGTGCCACACACACACACACACACACACACACACACACAGTAAGCCATTGAGCGATGTGTGTGCCAGGTGTGCGCTCAGACACCTAAACAATGGCACTGGAACAATATTGAGTATTGAGGGGCCGCGAGGGAGTGAGAACTCCACGTTCTAGCCAAGGTGTTAACACTAGACATGCTGTGGAAATAAACCTGCAAAGGGGAAAGGAAGGGTAAAACCGTAGCGTTGAGAACAATTGCTAAATTTGAATTATAAAAAATGTGATCGACTGACGTGTGCATGTGCTATGTAGAGTTACACAGACCAAATGTGTTAAGATGGTATTTGGTACCATCGGAAAACGCAGAAAGACTCAACATAGCATTGTTAGAAATACCACACATTATGAGTTTATTGTTATGAAAATCATAGTCAGTGTAATGTAATATCTAAAATATAGCTAAGAAGAAAGCTATAGACTACAGTCTACGCATGCTTACATTCTAGTTGGTTTGTCAACAAATGTCTTATAATACTCACATTATCTTCGCCAGACGGTTTATGTTCATTGATATCAGGACACAAGGCCGTGCAGAGAAAGAAGATAAATCATGTTCAATGTAATGGAAGGCAGGACCCATAAAACATCAACAGTGACTCAAGCAGGCACAGATGTTTGTCAAAGCTTTTAACAATGTATTTTCTATGCCTCGCATCTCTGATGTCGATTATATGGGCCATGCTTTGGTTTTCTTGTCCCAACCGTAGGGGATATTCACCGCGTGGCCTTGCTCTCCATTTTATTTAACTAGCGCGTGTCTGCCAGATCAAAGCACGCGTTGTGCTTTCGCCCACCGCAAACAAAGCAGTAACGCAAACAAATTAGTGCTTGGTGGGGTGCGGTGCGCAGCCGGGGGTCATGGGAACAGTAGACCCCGTGAAGGATGCTACGGCTCAGAGAGAAACTCGGGGTGGGGGTGGGGGGAGGAAAACATGAGGGGGTGGAAGAAATCGAACGAGGAACGCAAGGAAGAGGGAACTTATGCGCACTGTAAACAAAATGTTATCGGAGGATCGTTCACTGACAAAGGTCTTTGTGTCTCAGCGTGAAACCGTACAATAGGCCTGCTAGACCAGGGGTTTTCAACCAGTGGTCTGCGGCCCCCCGGTGGTCCGTGAAGACATTGCAGCTGGTCCCTGACCATGCATTCAATAATGTAGTTTCACTGTGTGAATCATGCAAGTATATCACATTTAGGACAGTGGTCCTCAGGTTGCTTCTTAGTCAGAATGGTGGTCCCTGGGTCTGTGTCAGTTGAAAACCCCTGTGCTAGACAGACCGGCAGCCCTAAGTTATTTAAACAGCAATTTATGCAAAAGAATGTTAATAGTGTTGTGTAATGTTTCAACATAAATTACATACATTTATGTGAAAGTGTGTGGATACATGTCCATTCGCGAGTGGTTTTGTAGTCCATGGAGGCATTTTAGGACTGCAGTGACCAAAACCCCCACTGGAGGGCAGTCACGTTTTGTGTAAATTCTATGCTGAGCCTTGTCTTTGCTTAACCCAAGAAAACTGAAAGGTAAACGGACGGTATGTCAAAGAGCAAAGATTGGTTGTTCTGAATAGCTAGACCGCCCAGATCCCACAGAGCAGAAAGACTTGGAACAGTTGAGTACCATTCTCTGAAGGATCATTCACTATTTCTTCTTGTTCCAAGACGCTCTCTGCCCGTTCTTCACTCCTGAGGGCTTTTATCTAAGGGAGAAAGAGTAAGGTGGAAGAAATACAGTGAGCTTCTGTGAGCAAATAACTACTGTAAATGGGTACAGATGTCCAACCTTTACTCAGAACATATCTTGACAAAATAATTTTCAGTTATTGAACATTTTTGTTGTAACAGAAAAAGCAACAGTTGATATATCTTATTTGAGATTTAACATTACTACAATAGTAGTAGTAGTAGAGTAGTAGCAGTAGTAGTAATATTATGGCAAATAAAACTAATAAAAGAAATTAACAAGATTTGAAACATTTACTTGCAGTTGCATTGTAGTTGTGCTTACAGCTCAAATCATAGGTCTACTAATAATGATCTACAGCCAATAGTAGTAAGCCAAAAGAACACAATAATAAAATAGAAGCAAACTACCTGTTCTATTCAGTGACAACTGTTTCAGATCCACCGGATGCAGCACTGACCTCTTTGAGGAAGTCCTCATCGCGAAGTCTGGCCCTGAGAAGCAGGATATCCGTGTGTGGGGTCCACCTCGGGTTCTGCCGCACTGTGAGACTCAGGTTCTCTGTGTCATGGCAGAACCTCAGCAAGCGGGACCGGTCTGCCCACACTTGGGTCAGGCCAGCTGGAGGCGTGGCCAGGGGGTTGGGCGGGCTGCAGCACAGCAGGTGGGTTAGTTTAGCAACTGCAATACCGTAAAAAAGTAAGTGAGAGCCTTACTTAGCCCTAAGAACCAAAATGTTAAGGCTCTTACTTTAAGGGTGCATAGCATTTTAATTGCGTGGGGTTTGGAGAAAGAATGTTAGAAATCTCTCTGATTATTGATGTTACAAGCTCTCTCCTGCTGCAGACATCACAGGTTCCACACCCTGCAATGTACATCCATTTTCACCTAAATAGAGGCCCATAAAACCAAAACTAGATTTAGAGATACCGGACCGAGCCCAGCAGGTTGGACATTCCTATGTTTCACAGTTCAGGTTTACAGGTCTTAACATCACATGATCAGAGCATAATCCTTACAAAATTATTAATTTGGGCAATATTTTAAAATTGGTATTAAGGCTGGTTTTCTTTTGCACATTTGATTGGCAGAGTTTCATAGCCTTTCGGACACCTCTGTGCACATACACACACACACACACACACACGTGTGCACATACATGAGCCCCATAGACTTTAGAGAAAATCAGAGAAATGCAGTCCTAGTTATGCTCTGCTAGTCCCTCTGCTAGACTCACTGTGTTAGCAGGCCCAGCAGCTCTGGGTTGCCGGCTCTCCGGGCCAGCTGCAGTGGAGTCACCCCCTCCTCGTTTGGCAGGCTTACTGCCATCAGACCCCCTGGTTGGCACAACAGCAGCTCAGCCAGGCGACAGAAGCCCCAACGCACTGCCAGGTGGAGCGGGGATTCTCTGGAACTGTACTCTGGATAGATAGATATTCCGTTCATTTAGCAGCAGCTTTGCTCTCTTTTTGAGCCAGCCACCTAGTGGCAAAAGAAGAAGAGCATCTTAAGGTGCCCCTATTGTAAAGGTTTCCAGTTGTGTGGGCAGTTGTGTTGTCTGAAGGGATCTGAAAGGGTTGTATTACTTTTGAATTCTGAGCCAAAATTCCTCTCTGGAAAAAAAACGTGTGTAAAACAAGCAAGTCAGATTTGGCCCCAGTCCCAGGTGTTAAAAACAGTGCAACAGTAGAAACAGAATGGGAGAAAAAGTCTGGAAAATGTTTGAAATTGGAATAATACGGAGCCTAAGCAACTTCTGCATTAGATTCAAACCTGAGAAGCAGAGGTTCCCACAGAGAAAGCGAAATAAGAGTGATCAAATTAGTGGCAGGAGAGACCGAGTCAGCCTGGAGATGAGAGGCGGGCATAATGGGATATAATAAAACACATAGGAGGCGAATAAAGAGCCAAATACCTCGTCTTAATACCTTACCCCCCCCTCCACACCCCACACCCCACGGCACAGGATTCCTCTGCTCCAGTGACCCACTTTAAATGCACCAACAGCCTCACAAAAGGCCACTGACAGAGTCTTAACTCTGTCTGACAGTCAAAGTGGTCCCACAAGGTACGTGTTCAGGTAACTGGCCCATAACAAAAGAATCAAGTCAAGGAGGAGCCATCCATTTATTTTTTGCTTCATAACAATGTAGAATGCACTAGAGACACTAAATAGAGGTCGCAGGCAAGCAGTTGGTTGACAATGCTGTAGAACACAGCCGCGCCAGCAGTAATGATGTCATAGCCAATGGTATCCACTCAGGGCGACGTTGCAGTGGAGCAGACTTCCATAACTATATTAACGCAAAATCAGATTTGTTGTTTACGTTAGTGATGCACAAACACACACACACACACACACTAACAGACACACACACACACACACAGACAGTGGCATCTCACAGGGGTCAATACACACTGCCATTTTCAGACACACACACAGATTTATTTAACTTCTGCCTATAACCCGGGGGTTATTACCAGATGGAGCAGCTCTATTAACTGTATTACACACGGTTTAATTGGCACTGATTTTACAGTAGTGCTCATGTGACTGCGGTCACTTCCGACCTCGGCCCAATGTGTGCGATGATGAGGAGGATAATGGCTAATGTCTGTTTACTGTGCAACATCCTCCAAAGCCTTGCCCCTAGCACACTGTAATCCTGGTACCATGTCGACTAGATCTTCCAGAAGAGCAGAAGGAACACCCTGCCAGGTCAAATCGAAGCACACTACTTTGAACACCTTTGAATCTAGCTTTAACAAAAATGTCTTGCAACAGTTATGTTTAGACCTGATGCACTGCAGGTGTGTATATGTGATACGAAATTGAGAGATGTATGAGATATATATATTTACATTTCACATACATCTCTCTCACATAAATCTTTACTGTACATTGTGCAATTCGTTGAGAACAAATTCAAGTGACAACGGTCAACGGAAACTGATTGAGGGATTCAAACTCCCACCAAAAATCAAAGTAAACTTCATCAAACTTCTTCAAAGTGAATTTCATCACGGCCACTCATGATGGGACTCAGTATGTATGGACCCCACATGCCTGTTTGCACTTCCCACAACATCTGGGCATGCTCCTGATGAGACTGCAGATGGTGTCCAGGGGGATCTCCTCCCAGACCTGGATCAGGACATCAGTGAGCTGCCTGTGGTGCCACATGGCGGTGTTGGACGCACCGACGTCTCAGAGGTTCTTAAAGGGATTCAGGTCTGGGGAACGTGAGGGCCAGTCAATGTCATCGATGCCTTCGTCATCCAGGAACTGCCTACGCACTCTGGCCACATGAGGCCGGGAATTGTCCTGCACCGGGAGGAACCCACGGCCCACTGCACTGACGATGGGTCTGAGGATTTCATCCTGGTACAGTACCCATCAGCGGTCAGGGCTGGCTAGCAGGTGGAGGTATGTGTGAACCTCCAAGCATATGCCTCCCCAGACCATCACTGACCCACCGCCAGTACCGGTCATGCTGGATGATGTTGCAGGCAGCATAACGTTCACCACAGACTCTTTCACATCTGTCACGTGTGCTCAGTCTGAACCTGCTCTCCTCTGTGAAGGGAACGGGACGCCAATGGCGGACCTGCCAATTCTGGTGTTCTCTGGCGAATGCCAATCGAGCTGCACGGTGCTGCACGCAATCCCTTATGTTTCCTAACTGGACCGATGGATATCCCTGATGTTTAATTGACTTGGTGTTATACTGTACTTTAAGCCGTATGTGTGTGTACCTTTGTATATATATTTATTTACTGTGCAGTATATTTACCGAATAAGCAAATCAAATGAATGAATAAAACAGCCTGAAGGGCAAAAAACGACAAAAAAGCCAGAAGGACGCAGGGAGACAGCAGGAGAGGGGAGGTGAAGAGAGTTCACCGTCCTCTGACACGACAGTGCCCAGGTTTTCAGTGCTGACACTGAGAAATTAAGTTACAACAGAGCCGATCAGATGTAATCCTGTTGCCCTGGAGCTCTGCAGCTTTATTATCTCATTTCCTCCCGCACATTTGTTAAAGACAAGCCACTGCCTCGCTATACAAAAGCATATCTGTACAGACATGGTTAGCCAGACCGTGTACAGCACATACTAACCCTCTCCGATGTGGCCTCCCAGTACATTCCAAGTATCTGGTATGTCCAGGTTGGCCATGGCCAAAGTCACCTGACGGTCCATGGCGCAGCGAAAGCTCTCCGGACGCAGGCTGAAGAGGCTGCTCAGCTCTTTGTGATCCGTGGAGTTCAAACAATGACTGTGCGTTACCAGGTGCTCCGCAAGGTCCTGAGAGTGAGGCAAAATAACATGGGAAGGGATATGAAGTGAAACCACTTGAATTTTTGTGCATGCAGTAGGCCTATATACTGTATGTTTAGGTACACCAGGCTTGCCATAATGTTGTGCCTAGTATATACCATCACTCCTACCTGAGCATCATCCTGGATGTACTCCAGCTGGGTTCCTCCCACCCGGGTGAGAGATGCGGTCTCAGAGCACAGGTAGGCCTGGATAGAGACCACCTCAGCAACATTATGGCCTGCAGACACCAGAGAACGCAAAAAACCTATTCCAAATACTGTTCACTTCTTGAAGTTGTTGATGTATGCAAAAGCGTTCATCATTTCAAAAAGCACAGAACCATCTTTTATCCCAGGTTTTTAAAATTACAATTTCCCATCACCTGTAGTCATGTGTAGCACCATTTACCTAAAAAGCTTTAGTTTTGAGAAACTTACCATTTGCCTGCCGCTTCTCACTAGCATCATAATTAATTTCAGCTAGCAACAAATTAGAAAGAAAAAAAAACCATTGTCTTTTTTAATTTTTTATTACAGTTGTGGACATCATTCCTCAAAAAAGCCACCTATTCTCTAGCTGCAAGATGCACAATACAGCTTTTTAACCATTATTTATGGAAATATATCGGCCAATTTATAGTATACACATATCTGATGATAATATCGATGGGGCTCTCAAATAAGCGTTGACATACCAGGAACTATGAAGCAGAGCATGACATCACGCAGAGCTCTGACGACGTGGGCCAGTGTGGAACCCTCTAAAACGATGAAGACATCAGCATCTTCAGGGACTGAGTCTAAATCTTCCAGCAGCGCAAAGACCTTTGCCTGACCCTGGGAAAAATGTGACGGGCGAGAGGGGATCTATTTTTCATTTTTCATTTTTGAGGATAACATTGGTTCATTTCAAAATAACAAGTGTAATTTGATGCGCCATACTACAGTTTTAATGGAGCTGTAATGTGCACTAGATCCCCTTACAGCATGCTGTTTGGCAACACAACAAGACATTCCATTCAACTCAATAAAACAGGAATTTCTTAGCAAGCACTATGAAGATCTGCCTTGATCCCTCCAGATACTTTAGACCTCTGATCCGAGAGGATAAGTGAGATGGGACAGGACAATAGGCTTAATGCTAAGTCTAAGATTCGCAGAAAAACTGAGATCCACACCAGTTCTGATACAGGTGTGACAACATGCGTTGCACAAATGCAATAGGGTGGATAGAACAACGGTCAAAAATAATGTGTTATAAAAGTCATAAAGCTACAAGCTACATTCTTCAGGGTTTAGCAGCAGTAAATAACGGTCACACACAAACAACAGATAGACAGCATGTTGCCCATTTATTTTAGTTATTCATTTTAGTGCCTATCCTCTCTGGCGGCCAATCATGCCGTCTGATGTACCAGGGCATCGCTTTAGGTAATTTCCTGCAAATGCCACCCCTCGACACCCCATTGTACAACTTACCGCCTGAATAAACAGGCAGTAAGTTGAATCGCTACTGTATTACCTCATTAAGTGTTAAATAGCTGCAAAACTGAGACTAAGAAATTTCAAGATGGTTTTCTTTTTTTTAAACAATTTGGGGGCATTATTTGCTCATGTCGTGTTTGCAATGCAACAGATAGCAGAGAGCACATGCCCCGCCCACACCGTGTGGCTCACACTCCTCTCTACAATGCTCTTAGGCGCATCATTCTCTACCCTCCCCCTCTACAGCAACCCACACATTCACGGTGAGATGGGGCAGAAATTTTGGGTTCCAGAGTGATATAATGCTATCAAGGCGTGTACCTGTAACAAAGTTATTACAGTACATTTGCATACGAGGGTGTGGCTGTTTGTCTCCATAACTGTGTTCCCATTTAGAGTCCATTAGCGTCATATTATAGGAAGAGCTGGCTGGTTTCTTACAGGTCCAAAGTGAAAGTACTCATTCACTCTATAACCTTTGCCTTTAAGAATCACTTACCATTGCTAGTTTACTAGCAGATGTTGAGCTAGCTTGGGGCAGGATAGTCTAGTTTTTAGGGTGGTCGACTCCCACCCAAAAAGTTGCGGATTTTATTCCCAAAAAGCTCTGCCTCACTGTAAGTCGCACTGGATAAAAGCGTCTGCTAAATTACATATTTGTAATTGTAATGTGCTGTTGCAAAAAAGGTACAAAGAGGCAGAAGAATGCAATGGAGAAAAAGCAACAGCTGCATAAACATGAAAAACAATATTATAGTTAACTGATATAGGTATTAGGATTAATTTCACTCTCATTGGAACAAGACTGCCTGTAGACTACTTAGATCCCCCTTCACCTGAAGGATCTTTTAGAGAATTGGAGTCTTTGTGTCACTAAGTATCTGCCCTGCTTAAGTGTCCTTGAGCAAGACGCTAACTTGCCATCATCTTCATTCTTTAGCTGACCCTTTATACAGTATATCACAATATCAAAATACTTACATTCAACCGTACAATTTGAATGTAACAGGACAAACATCTGACAAATAATTTTTTATTTTAGGAGTTTACATTTTGTGTATCCTTTGTATTAGGCCTACTGTAAAATGTTGGTCTACTGAGACTATGTTAGTGACTTTAAATAAATTGCACTTTCACACGGCCACAAACACTAAACTAAAGTAGAGATACTCACGTAGAGGGGAACCTTCCTCCTACTAAGGTCCATCAGCACAGCTAAAGAAAGATGCAAAGAAATAAGAACATAGTTAAAGTACAGAGGATTATCACATCAGTGCCAAGACGCCGAAGGCTCCTGATAAAAGATACTTGGACAATAACTAAGTGGGTGCATAATGCTTTTAATTATGTCAGCTATCATTTTCTCCTTGAATAGGCTACTTCTGATACCTATGTGGGCGGTTTACTGGAATCAATGCACACCAATTTATTACCTCAAAATGTAAATTTAATTTCCTGCGCTGCTGTGTTTAAATAATGGACGTATCACGACCTGCGTGCACAGGTCGTTAGAAATCTATTTCCGAGGCTCCCGGGTCTTGCTGTGTCCTCCTGTTGCACGTCTGTGGCCGCTACCCAACAGCAGCACAACATCAATCTTCACGACCACAACAGCCGTAGGCTACCCTACCTCAGAAAGAGAACCGACCAATGACAAAACACACAAACGATATCGAAAATACTTAAATAACTCAAATTTAGGGTGTCTGCGTTCTCTGACCAACAACTGCCTATGACAGAATAGCCTATGTAAAAAGCGGGTGGAAAGTAGAATCAGCGACTCTAATAGAAAGCTCATTCGTTAAAGAAAGTAGCCTACGTTAATTGTTTTTTTTTTAAATACATATTCATTTGAAAATTGTATTTATTATCCTTACCGTTATTTAGACACTTGGGTAGTCCGTCCAAAAAATAAATAAATTATGGCATAACGAGCAGCTGGCACCGACTTACTTGAACTCTTCATCAGTGCACTCCAGCATTACGAGTCAGATTAAATATCGAGATAGTAGCTTTAGGCGCTTTGGTGTCGACAAAGTCTGAGCTGCTACGAAACCCAACCCAAGACATAGCTGACCAAGCATCTGCTGGTCCTCGGCGGTGTCAAATCAAATTGTACCTCGAGTTAAATGGGGGATTTTTAAATTGACACGCCCTCTACTGGAAATTAGGGATATCACACCGAGTCACATGCTAGTCCCATAGAACTGTAAAATAACGACTACTTCACGTGACAAACTAATCTCAAGAACGAACGATTCATTTGATTAATTGACGTGCTCAAACACCCGACACATTGAGCGTGTC
>JAODLI010003143.1:0-10074 GCA_027575585.1 Percopsis omiscomaycus | reverse complement strand
GGGGAGACGGGGGGACGGATCCTCCCCCGATCTCAGGAACACAACAGGTCCCTTTCCAACCTCTGCCATAATAGAAGTACCCAAACCAGAAGTTACCATATAACCTAACTATGGCAATATAAAACCACAATGAAGTGAAAATCCCATGTTGTATACCTTTAAATTAGCTGTACTATTTATACAACTACTTACCGTATGCTAATTAGCCTGGCAGACACTAAACGTTCACCATACCAGAGTCTTGGCTTCTGGGAAAGTCTAATTTTCCCCGGGAGATTCTTGAAATTCAGGCCAATTTAAATGTAATCTAATAATCTAATATTCTAATGACATGCTGTTGCCTAATTGAATACAATGGAACGCACCACGTTTATTGCAGCAGACTATATCTGGTTGAAAGCTTGGAAGTTAGTTGTAGTGAACATTAAAGAAAAACTAAATCATTGTTTCAATTAAATAAGAATGTTTATAATTACTGTGTAATAATAAACAATTATTTATTAATTAATTGATTATTGGTTTATTAATAACAGGCCTTTTCTGGCCAAGTAAAAGCGCTTTTGGATTCGTTTTATTTTCTTATTTAAATTAGTTACACTAAATTTACCAACATTACATCCCAGAACTGCTCAATGTCACTGACTCACCTTAGTAACAGAAACAGGACAGATACAGAGTGGTTCCCACGGCGATATCATTTCCAGCTTCATGCCTGTCTCGAAGGAGTGCTTGGGCACATCTACGTGGTCCTGGCACAGAAAAGTCAAGGATGTGAGACAAATGAGCACTATAGCGAGGTGCCATCTTCAACAAACTATGTAGGTCACCACCTTGCCAGCCTTGTCCTGGCTAGCAAGGTTAGCAAGGTGGCTCCTCACACCAGACGAAGGAAACTGAGGTTACACAGACACTCGTTTAACTATTATGGTCTGAACATGTGGTGATGATTAATAATGCTGCCACACACACACACACACACACACAGGAAAACAGAGGTGTGCGTATCGTGTATTACCTTGAAAACCTCCAGGGGCAGGGGGTCCTTCTGTGCTTCAAGCTGCGCTGCTTCCAGGGCCTCCTGCCACTCGGGGGCGCTCTTCAAAGACCGTAGCTCTAAGAGACAGTGAGAGGAGAGAGGTGAGAGAGAGAGAAAGAGAAAAATCCACATCATCCACATGCAGTGGACAGTGCTGATCATTTCAGAAAAAGAAATGGAGACTGAATCCCCTGTGTTAACAACCACATAAAACTCAATCACAGATTGTTAGAAACCCAATGGAATCCCCTGACAGAACAGAGAATGTTATATCACCCAGAAAGAACTGCCTAAGTTTTTGTTTTAACAAAAAAAAACAAAAAAAAAAAGATTACAAAAAATGATATACATGAACCGAAAGTGACAAGATAGGGGTTGTGTTTACATTCAACACAGCTCGAGATGAGAAAGACAATATCACGAGCAACCCAACCCATACATGCCATGGGCATTTTTTTTTAAACATGTAGCAATGAAGCAGCATTTTCAGCAGGAAGCACAGAAGACGAAAGCATGACAGAAGTCTTATTGCAAAAGCAAACTATTAGGAAGTATAATCTTAATGCCTTTACCTAAGATCATATGTCACTGTGTCACCAAAACATTTAACTAAAAAATTAGTTTTTAGTTAAATGTTTTGGTTTGGTCCTTTTAATGATCTCTGTTATTTAACTTACAATGTGTGTGTTGTTTTTGTCTTAATTTAGTTCCTGTATTCTTTGTATTATTCTATTTACATAATTGCAATCGTTTTCATTTTTAAGTTTTGTTTTTAGATGTGCTTATGGAGCGAAGACGTTATAGCAAGTCTTTATAAAAGTAGGAGACACAAAGAAAGTCAGCCAGGCAGTCAGTCAATCAGACGGACAGACAGACAGTCAACAATTAGACAGAGTCCGTCAGACAGACAGGCAGACAGTCGGTAAGTATAGGTTAGACAGGTAAAGAGTTAGTCAGTTAAATAGACAAACCCGGGTTCTGACCTGTGGGTGGTTCTAGCGACAGTTTGTTCTCTCTCGCCCAGCCCAGCGGGCGGAGCCTGAGGTCCAAGTAGAACAGCCAGGTGTCCTGGACGTGGCTGTCGCCATGGAGACCGACGTAGCGCAGGCGGAGTCTCCCCCCGACGTTCTGCAGAATGCGGGCGGGCCAGTACAGGAAGGGGACCGAGAAGTCGCGCAGCTCCAACAGTGAACCCTCCACTATCAGGTCCACTGTGTTCTTACCCCGCAGAGGCTGGGAGGGAGGGAGAGAGGGAGAGGAAAGAGAGAGAGGGAGATTGATTATGGTTCCACATTCCCTCTCCCAGATCCTCTGAAACAGCGCTGCTTTTAAATACCCCTTTATATACTGTATCCACAATGCCTATTATTTTCCCGGACATTACGTATCAGATATAGCAGTTGTCCATACTGTTATTTTTGGCGGCAAGAAAGTAGTCACACTTTTCATACTTGCCAGGATAAAAACAAAAATGCATTGAACTGTAATAATAAAAATAAAAAAAGATTAAAAAGAGGAAATAAAACATTTTCATTTGTGTGCCCGTCTCTTTGTTGAGAACCCCTGACAACCAGCAACCAGCTGTGCCACCTCGCACCCTCTGTTGTTTACATTTACTGACAGTTTGCACTATCCCGTTCATGCTAGGAAAGATCATTTTCAACAGAAACGGCTGAGCTGGTAGACGAGGGCAGGCGGTATGGGGAAGGGGGCGATTACCCACAGTCCCAAAATAAATACTTACAGTAGAGGATCCTAAAAAGGCCTCTCTGAAGAAGCTTTGCTCTTGCAAAAGGGAAGTGGGTGTTCTCGTGGTAAATGTAAAACCTAGCAGATATTCATTCACCCACTACACGTGAAGGTTTGACTCTACATTGTTACACAGGTTACTTGTATGTGGAGGACCAAATATGCATAAATAAATAAATAAATAAAAACTTTCAAAATGTAAATAATTGATTGTAAAAATACATTATTGCGCATAGAATGACATTAATAACTAGATACAATCTGACATAAATGAGCATTTCTCTATTTACTTACAGTCTTACTATCTATTTCTATATTTCCTTGTCGTATAATAAGGGGGCTGTCAATCAAAGTATGTCACCGCACCTCCTAGCTCACCTTGGTTGATCACGAGTGCGTAGATCGACTACACATGCCTGGCTGCGACACCGGTGGCTAGTAGTATACACTGTGAGCACTAGTGTTTAGCCTGCCTGCCTGCCTCTCTGCCTGCCTGCCTGCCTGCCTGCCTGAGTGGACTCACCCCCTCCAGCAGGTTAGCCGGTGCGGTCCGGGAGCCAGTCAGGTCCTGAACGAGGAACTCTGTCCAGTCGCTGTGCTTCTCCTTGATGGCTGTGACACACGAGGACACACACACACACACACACACACACACACAAACACACACACACACACCCACTATGTTGAGAGCTTTAGAGAGTGAGGACGCTGCAGCTGAGTGGATTATCAATTACAAGCCACTATGGACAACTGCTAATATGGACCGCTTGCATGCACGACTGCGCGCGCGCACACACACACACACACACACACACACACACATACTTTAAATAGATACACATAAATAAGCTCTATGGAACACCTGGTCTTCCATAGAGCTCTCTAAAGCAGTGGTAGGTGGGATTTGGGACTGCCCTGAGAGGGGAGGGGGGGCACAAAAGGGGAGGGGGCATCATAAAAGGATTGTACATTTGTCCTTATAGCGATTCAAACAACATTTCTTTTAAAGGTCTTCACATCTGGCTCAGTTTGTGCAGCTACTAACCACAACATTTTGGGGATCAAAATAGGAAGTGTCGCACTTGCACATTTGCATCTGCCTTCCTGTTCGGATTCTGTTGTTGGAGCGTTTGATTTGCGTTTGATTTCCAGCCAACTCCAGAGCCATTAACCGCCCAGGAGTATATACTAGACATTACTAGAATATTTCTGTGGCTAGTCAGAAAGGCCCTCTCGCTTCCGTAGAAATTCTTCACGGACCATGCACTGCTGACACACTTCTACAAAGTGAAACTAACTTGCGTCTGATAAGACCTTCCATACAAGGCGGATCAGAATGTCAATGGAAATACCATCAGCAATTGAAATACCACCATAATCTAACTCTTAAGGGGTGTGAACTCTCTAGGATTTCATGTCTTAAACTCTTTAGAATTACAATGAGGTAATTTAGCAAATATTTGTATCCAAAGCATCTTACATTCTTAAATATCTCAAATGCTTTTTTTTAAGTCTTTAAGCATTGAATTTAAAGAATTTTCTTAGTTACATTTTCCTAGAACCATATTTACTTGTCTGTTAGCTAATGGTTTCCTGTATGAAAGCTCTAAATTATACATAAGAGATGAAAAAACCTGAACTAACTTTTACTTGAAATGCAGAATCATTTTGCAATGTATGATTGACTTCAGGGACCAGATCAATAGATGCACTCCTACCCCTAAAGTCCGGGGCACTGTCTAAATCCCACCAAGGAGCCAAGGTAATGTCTCTGTGCCCAGTGCCCAGCCTATTTAGAAATAATACTGAGTTTTATCGTGTCTTATTTCTCCACTCCACGCCACAAGGAGAGCAACAAACAAACACATATTTTTATATGATCCATTATATACACAGTATTATATATATATATATATATATATATATAGTGTAGCTGGGGCACACAGAGTTGTGTTCTCAGTTGACCTCCTGTGTACAGAAATAGATTAACTATTTTTACAGATTGTGTCTAGATTAGTCATGAAGCCATTTGGATCTGAGTTGAACATCACCCCCCCTCCTCCCCCCGCTTCTCTAACCCTTCCAGGCAGGGACATTGAAGTGGTTTCTAAATAAATAATACATTTTTTTCCTCATTGTTTATGTCCCTGGGGTGAAATCTTAAATTCCACATCGCAACAATAGGTGCAAACCTAACCCTCGAGGAGAACAGGCGCCCCCCCCACCCCCCTCACTCACCCCCTTACCGGAGACACCAAGCAAATGCGCAGCATGCAAAGACCAGAACTTGTGATTTGCATATCCTGCCTGGACCTCATTGTGTAAACCATGCAAAGGTCTTATTCAAAAAAGGTCCACTTTAAATAATCAACATGATCATTTAAGGAGAAGAATGCGGGGCGCAGACGCGACCGCAGAAACAGACTCTAATCAGGGCTAATGGGAGTCAATAACACGTCTCTCGGCATTCGTATCAAGCCACTGTGCATTGCTTTGGCCCGCGGGGACTCTCCTAAAGGCAAAGGAGAACACAAAAGGGAACTAATATCCCAAACAACATTAACATTTAAAGCATTGACAAGAGTCTAAGCAGGAACAAAAAGTACACACCCAGCCAGAGACGTGCAACAGCAAACAACCCAATCATACATTGGCGAAGAGGCAGCTCTAAATCATGATTAGCCTAATGATGTGGGCGGCTACACAGGGGGGGAGACACTATATAATCGTTAACTATTAACATTTTTATAGCCACGTTCCCGACAAGACGGGGAGCAACAGAGGGAACAACAAGTGTGTGTATTGCCTTGACAATGTGTAGTGCTGCATACAGTGCAGTCCCAAGGGAAAAACATGTTTGATGAGGGGTGTGTGTGTTTGTGTGTGTGTGTGTGTGTGTGTGTGTTGAGAACACTTTTGATTCTGCGCACCATTCACACCATTCATGAAAAATGAAGCCCGCAAAATGGAACGGAAAAACCCACTGGCGCGCACATAGACACGCCCTGTTCTCACTTGTGAGGTTGTTGTGTGTCGGGGGCGGGTTAGAAAGAGACCCGTCTCTCTCTCTCTCTAACTGCTGCAGATTCAGCTCAACTTCTTGCCGCTCGTACCACGCCGCTAAACTGCCATTACTGCCCGTGCAGGATTAGTTCCCTTAAAAACACACACACACACACACACACACACACACACACACAGACGAAAGGCCTATGCCTCATCTCTGAGTTGTATCTACAGAAATGCTGGCAGGAAGCACTGTGGTGGATCCATTATGCAAACAATCTGTACAGAGAGCACAGCCGCCTTATCACGCGTCCCTTAGTCATCATCCACGACTTGTGATATACCATGAAAGATCTCTAGACTACGCATGTGTAGTAGTCGTGTGTGTGTGTGTGTGTGTGTGTGTGTGTGTGTGTGTTGAGAGCCCTCTGTTGAACGCCCTCTGACCTGTTTGAACAGACGCACAACTCCAGCCTTGCGGCCGGGGCCCTCATTTACACTAAACTAACATTGATTTATAGCTATAGGCCTTTGCCCAAAGTCATAGGAGAGTTTTGGTCCCGCTGTAAGTAACCCAGGTCCTAACCTTTACATATATAGGAAGTGGTCGGTTGACAGTGAGAAGAGGCCTGTTTAATTAAACCCTTCCGTGCTTCTCTTGCTCTGCTGTGAAGTTTGCACTGGTCATCACACACACACACACACACACACACACACAGGTTTGTGCGTGTGTTCATGTGTGTTCATGTCAGGTGTTGGAAGTGTTAAAGCCTCACACTGTGGGAACGTAACTGAGAAGCAGAGAGGCAGTCGCATGCAGGGAGGGGGCAGGGGTACGCTAGCCGAGAGAAGGAACTTCAAGCACACCGACCATGCCATGCGGAGTCCCGCCATTAAATGCGATAGCGGACTTTAGATAAACCCTTGACTGTATGGCTTTCTCACTGTATGGCTTTCTCACCTCAAAATAAGTCATAATCAAATCATACATGCTATCGCTCGGGGATTACTACCATTGTAATTGAAAAACACATTTCTAATGTCTGCAATGTTGGTTGAAGCGGCCCTTTGTGCAAATTTGGAGGAAAAGCATCGTCGACGAGTTGGGACATAGGAAATCAAATAAATCAATAGATTTGGTTCATTACAGTGACCTAATGGAATAATTGATCCCAGCTGTCAGGTGCACACTTTTGTTGACGTGGTTAAGCTATAGAGCCGAGGGTTTCACAAAAGTTCAATATCCCTTTAACGCAGCATTGCTCCAGAATTAGCTTCTAGTGAAGCGGTCAGACAAGTTAGTCAAAAGCTCCAGTAAAATCAGCTTACCTTTTCTTAGGTAAACGTTATCTGAGAAACAAACAAAAAACAGTAATAAGACGGTAACCAACACAGAAAGAGTATGCTGTCAAAAAATAAACACACACACTCTAAAGTACTTGTTTCACATCCACGCTGATTCACCTTGAAACAAAGCAATGTGGTCACTTCTTCTGTTACACATTCATTGTGTTCAATGCTGAAAGCATTTTTCTGAGAAACGGAGAGCTAGTGATTTCCTCTTAAAATTTTCTGTGGTCGGGCCTATAGTTTCTTCCTTGTATAATGTCAACTGTCAATACAACTTAAGAAACATCATTTTAGACACATTGTACAGTAGGCCCTCTGGACAACACAGAAATGTGAGGAAACTAATTGGTTGCCAAAGCTGGAAAATGCACATGAAGTCAATTTTGTGTCACAGATTTACTGTTACACATACCAGTTCCTAACATTCCTACAACACAGTGATAAGCAGAAATAATATTTAACAGGATAGTGGTTATTTATTGGCCAGAGGGGAAAGGACAGAGAAACAACACATATCACTAGTGCTGGGTATTGGGCAGGACATTGCGATACGACCAATAAAGAGGGTCACGCCATATGCTAGTCTTGATTTACAATGTCCTTGCTACATTAAACACTAAACCCAAAATTGTTACAAACTTTTCAGTATGTCATCTGAGATAGCACAATATGCAAATATATAAAACTGTATCTAATATTTACTGAAGCTGCAGGAGTATTGATTATAACATTCTATGTAACTATATCCCGTAAGTTAAATATTTATATATTTGAAAAAATATTTTAACTTAAATATTCTATTTAAAAAAAGAAATCTCAACTAAAATTTGTATTTTAACAATACAAACTGCTAGCTACTGTGTTATATGTGCACAGGTCTTTAAACTACAGACATCTATGCATAAAACTGTTGGCTGTATGGCCTTGTGTCCTTGCAAATGAAAGCTACTACCCGTCATCTTCACGGGGCGACGAAGACGGGGGCAGCCGTGTCCAAGCTTGCCTGATTTGGTTTAGCATGTGAGCTAGCGGCGATAGCCTGTTGAATACCCAGAGTGCCGTCTTGTCATGCGAGTATGCAAATCTGTATTTTACAACCAAATCATAAAGCTTGCGGACGACTTGGCTTCTGTTGCGTTCTTCTCGCCCTGTTTTTTTTATTTTTTTGTGAAATCTGACATTTTGTCCCATACATTATGCCCTCCCAAACATAAAAGTCACCCCAAACTGACTTGCTTTGTTTAGATAGATACTTTATTTATCCAGAAGGAAATTAAGGAAAACAGTTTGAAAACTCAAGTTTTCAGTTGAGGGAGGGATTGTCCAAAGTATCAGGATCAGCATCAGAAAAGAAAATATAGATTTTATTGGAGTATTCATTTTTTTTAACCCCCATTAATGCCCATAACGCAGACACTGCCTGCGTATGGTTTGTCCTATTGTCGTGCTTCCGATTTGCATCCAAACAGAATGACGTAGGACGTGTGACGCTGAATGCAGTTCCTCTCAACCGAGGGATTAAACGGTGATTGAAAGCAAAACACTTCTCTGGTATCGTGTACTGTACACTTGGAAATCCCCGGCCTAAAAAAGGAAACCTTTACATTACTTAAACGCTACCCTAGCGGAGGTTAGAGAAGCAAAGGCTAATAGACCTAAACAGTGCTGGGTGTGAAGAGAACCGAACTAGCTTGCTATTACAAATGACAAATCCACGCAGGAGTGAGGCACAGTGTGAGGGCCATTGACACCAGTGTCAGGTGCAAACCATATCCAGGTCGTCTCCACAGCAACCAAGGCAGCCACACACACACACACACACACACTATCCATCAGCGGGGAACCATTGGGCTAAGCCATTCGGCCGGCAGGAGAACTCCAGGCCACGATCCGTCATCATCAGCTGAAAATACCTCAGTCCGAGTACTGCCATCACAGCAAACAGGGGACAGTGCATGTAGAATAGGCTTGATTTAGTCAAACAGCATGGCCCATGTTAAGGGGCTAGAGCCTGCGAGCGCCTAACTCCTCTCTACTCCTCCCCCTACAGCTTGCTCTGGGCTCCCACCATTCTCTAACGCCCCGACAATCAGGTCATTGAGCAGACGCTTTTAACCAGCGACTTCCAATGAGTATGACTACAGTGTGTTACAAGCAGCAGGTAGGGGCTGGGCATCTTGCTCAAGGATGCTTACAAGTAGGCCAACTCTGGGACTCGAACCCACGACCTTCCGACTGGGAGTCGAAGACCCAGACCCGGGTCCTGTATGTAGGGTGTCATTGTGTACCTTCGGGGGGCATGAGGGTCTTGTTGTTCTGGGCACACCAGCCGATGGGGTGCAGCTCGGCGGTCATGACGTCGCACCAGAAGTCGGCCTTGCGGTCGTCTCCATAGCCACTGAAGCGCAGTAGCAGCAGCTGCCCGCACGTGGTGATGATGGTCGCCACCCAGTAGGTGCCCGCGCCGCCCTTGTTGGCCACCTCCAGCTTCATGCCAGGCTGGAAACTGCTTTGCAGGCTGACCTCCACCTGCCGGGACCAATGGGAGGGCAGCACGGTTTAGAATGTCTTCTTCTTCTAAATGTATTTACATTGATTGACTTATTATGTTAAGCACATGCTCCACAACACATCACTATGTCACAGGTGACTGTGGCATAGCGATAGAAATATATTTCAATTTAAAAGTAATGCAAGCAAATAAACAAAGATTAGGTTTAGTTCTTGGGGGCAATAAAGCCGCAGCACTCTGCAATGGTATAAATCCATGAACATAAACTGAGATACAGAATAACATAGCCTATACTGTAGACTATATAGGGTTTGACATAATGCATGTCCAGAATACTTCTAGAGGGCCTCACACACACACACACACACACACACACACACACACACACACACACACACACACACACACACACACACACACA
>JAODLI010003142.1:0-10074 GCA_027575585.1 Percopsis omiscomaycus | reverse complement strand
GCTGGGAGTCCAACACCCAGACCACTAGACTATCCTGCCCCCTACTGGCTGGGAGTCCAACACTTAGACCACTAGACCATCCTGCCCCCTACTGGCTGGGAGTCCAACACTTAGACCACTAGACTATCCCATCCCCATCCCATGCATTTAGTGGAGTTAATCACACACACACACACACACACACACACACCTTCTGGGTGGAGGGGAGACAAGGGGGTGCAGGGTCCTGCATCACCTAGGAGACAAGGAGAGTCCTGTTACTGTAGCTTCTCTTACAAACAGAGGAACCCGCACCCCTAGCTGCTAACATTTAAAGCTACAATCTGCAACCAGCTTTTCCACCATTGCAACGCCTCCTAGAGTCAGTAAGTGACATCTAAATGTCTGGAGGTTTTCAGTGGAATATTATTTGAATTTAGCCAGTGACCCCGGTCTTTCTACCCCTGTAGTAATGAAATGAATCCAACGTGATCTCACCAGACTCCTGCACTGAGCAAACAGACACGTACACACTCCCACAAGCTCCTGGAGACTCACCTCTGGAAGGAGAAACAAGAACTAGGAACACAGAATAATCCCCATGATCATTGAAAGGGAGTAACTCAGTAAGAACTAAATGAGTGCAGAGCAGTGCAGGCTTACTCTGGTGGTCCACTGATCTCAGCTCATCGCTGACGTGTTTCTCCAGAAGGTTCCTGCCAAACACACCACGGGGCTTTAGTCAGTTGGACTATTACATTGGCGGTATTGATTATTGATTGGCAGGTGGTACCTGTTGAAGTTTGGAAAGACATCAGACAGGACAGACATCACCTTGTCTCTAGAGATGGCCCCACTCTGCTCCTGAACACAGGCAGTTAGAGCCGGTTAGCATCGATCATAACCACTCAGTAATATCATAAACATTTATCAGTGTTAATAAAAAGGTAACTTCTCATATAAAAGCACAACCAATATAAAATCACTTGTTATCAATGCATAGGTCTTTTTAGGGCCACCGTAACACTAGTGGATGGGCAAGGTATTGCAGGGGTAAGGTCATGTGACATGACCTTAAACAGACTGAACCCAGTACCTTGTCATAGATGTCAAACATCCTGCGTAGCTCTGTGATCTGTCTGGGACTCAGCTCCTAAATACACAACAGAACATGCAAACACAATGTGTAGAGTGCTGTTTTAATACAACAGAACATGCTAACACCATGTGAAGAGTTCTGTTTTAATACAACAGAACATGCTAACACCATGACATCCTAACACCATGTGTAGAGTTCTTTTTTAATACAACAGAACATGCTAACACCATGTGTAGAGTGCTGTTTTAATACAACAGAACATGTCAACACCATGACATCCTAACACCATGTGTAGAGTGCTGTTTTAATACAACAGAACATGCTAACACCATGTGTAGATTTCTGTTTTAATACAACAGAACATGCTAACACCATGACATGCTAATGTAACGGAGGCCAGCGGTACAGCAAGGTGCTGCGCTGTGCAGAGTAAACCTCACTCCCCGACACCTTAAGAGACGTGTTAGTGACAAACGCTAGAGCCCATTGGGTTTTAGCCTCCCTTCCTAACACATCCGCCTCCCACACCGGGGATCCGGGTTCGAGTCCGGTGCGGGACTCGACCGGTTACACTAACACCATGTGTAGAGTTCTGTTTTAATAAAACAGAACATGCTAACACCATGACATGCTAACACCATGTGTAGAGTTCTGTTTCAATACAACAGAACATGCTAACACCATGGAAACAAATGTTTCTTTCAACTTTCAACTCATTTTGCAGCTGCCTCGAGCTGAGCTCTGCCAGACTAGCACAGTAATAACGATCATTAAAATTTATGCATTCAATATGTTTCCCATGTGAACAAACCACAGTCACAAAGCATTGCTCATGACCTCACATAACTGGCTCACAGTGTTGCTGACACTGCTGAACTGCTGCCGCTTACTTCGTTCCTGAAACTGTCTTTCACAGGAAGAGCTGTGTCTGACCCACTTAACACACACACACACACACACACACACACACACACACACATTACTGTGTGTTATAGAAAAACATTTCCCAGAGACTGCTACATTGTATTGCAGTATTTCTGATTAGAAATACCAAATCAGATGGTTTTGGAGATATTACAGTTAGTCTGCGATGGTGTCATGTCAGCTCAGAGGATTAGGGATGTCCGGATCAACGTTTTGGTATCAAGATACGATTATATATTTATAGCTGCCGATTCTGATCTGATTGGACTTGTTAATAAACATTTAATTATAGTAGGCCTAGAACTGTACTATGCCAGTATATCTATGTCCTAGTGAGATCACCTTTCTTACTGGATAGCAAGTGATTAGAATTTATAATCGTAAGATATATAAGTTAATAGAAATGTGTAGGTACGACTGACTCGGATATAATCTTGAATATATAGATATTTACATGTTAATGTACTGTTGGTATATTATGTAATGATATAAACTCTTATTTTGAAGTAAAAACTCAGATACACTACTTCCTGTAAGTAAGCAGCAATGTGTCCAGGCGGTCAAGAAGGCGTATGTGCCACGTATATGCGTTGTGGTTTATCACCTTATGTTTTCATCCTGCTCTTTTTATGAGTTTCATTAAAAGGCTTTTGGAACATTCAACGCTTGTGTCTCGTTATTATAGCTACTGCTACAAACTCGTAGGTAGGGTGTTATAAAGCTCTGGTAGAGCCGGATCTGAAATGTAGTGCCGGGGCTCGGGAGGGTAGGACAGGGTAGAGAACTTGGTAGGTCATCCATTGGCTCCATAAGCCACTGGATGTCCTACGTTCTCTACCACCCATCTAAAGAGATCAGTCAAAGTATTTCCCTCGCCTAAAGCCACTGGAATGCTTTCACGTGCATGATCTGCACTTACGGTACGCGTGACGTCAAAACGTTGTGTCCGTGAGTGAGGTCGTAGTGCGCATGTGTCCAGAAACGCGTCCACGCCAACATGAAAGCCGTGTAGGGCAAGTGGTCAGGTATGTGCACCGTACGTGTGCACAATACGTGTGCACCGTACGTGTGCACCGTACGTGTGCACAGTACGTGTGCACCGTACGTGTGCACCGTACGTGTGCACCGTACGTGTGCACAATACGTGTGCACAATACGTGTGCACAATACGTGTGCACAATACGTGGAAGCATGCCAGCGGCTGAGAGTTCTCTCGTCTTTCCAAGGAACTGGCCAGTGAAAGCTGCAGTGCTTTCTTCTTTCCTCGTCTAAGTGAGCATCGCTCTGCATGAAGCTGCTGGGCTGCGTTGAGTTTCCAATTCAAAGAGTTTCCACACAGCTGACATCACAATAGCTTGTAGTTTGAAGCTATGCTATACTCAGGCCTACTGTAGCGTATGATGGAACGTTACAATCTGCACAACCGACATGAATTGGACAAATACGGAAATAGATCAGGCTCCGGACTGATACCGATGTTGATATCGGATCAGGACATCCCTATTCAGGATATGTGTAGTACTCTACTTAGGGGAGGGGTAGAGGGGACGTGCATGAGGCTTGTTCCCCGGGTGATGTGATGATCTGATTAGCATAGCTAGTGTGAGATAGCGTGCTAGCTACTAGCCATGGGCTAGGGACTGTGTTGGCATGAACACCAGCTGTTTGAACCTTCACAAGGTGGTGATTGGCTACATTACATACAGTATGTCTGACCATGCCAGGCTACCTCAGAGCAGATGGCTTTGTTGTCCCTGTGGCGCCCTCTGCTGACCACCTCCAGCAGCACAGGGGAGTTCCTGTTCACATCCGACTCTGAGATGCCCAGATCCTTACACAGCTGCTGCCTGCTGTCTAGCCCGTTAGCCTGCACACACACACACACACATTATACACACACTGTCTAGCCCGTTAGCCTGCACACACACACACACTGTCTAGCCCGTTAGCCTGCACACACACACACATTATACACACACTGTCTAGCCAGTTAGCCTGCACACACACACACACACACAACCTTGATTTAGAATAAGCAGTGTTGTGAGTGAATAGGAGAGACAGGCAGACAGGTAGGAGAGACAGACAGGTAGGAGAGACAGACAGGTAGGAGAGACAGACAGACAGACAGGTAGGAGAGACAGACAGGTAGGAGAGACAGACAGGTAGGAGAGACAGACAGGCAGACACACAGACAGGTAGGAGAGACAGACAGACAGACAGGTAGGAGAGACAGACAGGTAGGAGAGACAGACAGACAGACAGGTAGGAGAGACAGACAGGTAGGAGTAGACCTACACAGCTGATCTCAGCCTGCAGGACCGACAGGGTAAAGTCCAGGTTGAAGACCTGCAGGAAATCCAGGACCAGACTAGCCACCAGGCGGCCTGGTGAAACACAAGACCACATGTGAGACCACACCACCTAGTGGACAAACCTGCCTGGTGCACCTTGTTGGGATTATTTTACTAACTAGTCAGTTAACTTCTTGTTCTGTCAATGGGATAAATAGCTTGACTGGTTTCAACAGCACATTTCCACCACCTCTCCAGCTTGTTGACCTCTGACCCCAAACACAAGGGGTTCATAGTGACGCCCTCCCGGGGGTTCGGATCAGAGCTGACCAGCGTAAACTCACCGTCTCTGGTGTTCAGGCACTTCTTCAGGTTTTCATTGACCAGCGGGGTTCTGTTCTGGAGAGTCCAGACACGAATGTATTGATACAAGTCAGCAGGATGGACACCAAACAGATAACAGATACTAAGACCCGTGGCGATGAGTTACCTCCAGTCTATCCTGCTCTTCCATCGCTAGAAACACCGCCGCACGCAGCTCGGCCTGGAACACAAACATCTGCTGTCAAACACAGGACCAGGGACCTACTGAGCAACGGCTAGTCTGACCACAACACGGGATTCTGTACGACTACATTAGAATTGATGTTGGTTAAAAACAACACACACCGGCAAAAGGAAGTGTTCTACTCGTACAGACACACAGCATCTCCATTGTGTTCTGTAGAAAACTAGTAGAATCAAGTATGCATGTCCTTTATTAATGTTAATAACATATATCCCGTTTCTAGCATGGAATTAGACAAAGCAGTCTAGCCAGAGAGTTAACCTGAGCTGATATTACAATAAATTACACTAAATTATTAACAGTTGATAAAAGTATCATAAAACATAGCATGAGGCTAACTAGCATGCTAACGTTAGCCAGCTAGCAGGCTAACCACAGATGTAAACAGGAAGCGAACAGGCTAACGTTATCCTGTTAGCATTACGCTGTAACCGATATTGAATTGATGAGTAAATGAAACCTTCAGCTTGTTCAGAACTCCGCTGTTCTCCAGGTTCTGGATCAGAAGATCCCGGAGCTCCGTGTCGTCTTCTGCTGCTGACATCTTCACCGTTACTAAGGCAACCAACACAAACACGGAAGTGAGTTTGTTGTTGGCTTCTTCTTCTTCTTCTTCTTCCTCTTCTTCTTCTTCTTCTTCTTCCAGCATTAGGTGCGTAACCGCCACCTTCTGCTTCTCATAAGGTGAAATCATTTTGTTTTGCAATTCATGGACCCCAGCCTTTCTAAAGCCTTCCTTTATATTCTCTCTGTCCTGCTCATATTGTGCATGAGTAGCCACAATTAGGTCCCCATTTATACACTTCTATCCAGAGGGACTTAGAGTGAGGAGCCCACAGAACAGTACTAAGGGAGTAACGCTACTGTTGCTTACAGGTAGACTTGTGGGCATCGAACCCCAGTACATTCATTAAAATGATATTATATTGATATGTGAATTCTATTTCATTGAGCAGCCTCGGTCAAAATGAGAGAGAGAGAGCCACCTTGTGGAGTTGGCGCGCACTGCATACGGTGCTTTTTGTCCTCGAGTTAGCGCATGCGCAGCATGCTGCAGCTGCCCTGCTAGTGCTGCGCTGCTCAGTGACGCGTTATTCTGTTGTTGTTTTCTATTTTCCAGTTACGTACAGGGATGGATTGCCCCCCACTGCAAGTGTTTCCTTGTGGTCATGTGACGTATATAGCGTGGTGTGAACATGTGAAGGGTTTTGCGTCCTGAAGATATTATTTTGTGAGTGTCTTCTGTAGCTATGTGGTTTTTATTAAGCTTGCGTTTCACAGGCTGTCCACAAGGGTGTGCTACTTTACAAATGTAATGGCTGCTGTATTTCAGTTGAATTCAAGTTCAGCTTCAATAGTTATTTAGCTTTTTCTATGAAATGGTCGTACAATTTTGTATAAAACTAATTATATTTAAATTATACAATCACTTATTTGTATTGTATAAATAATGTGAAAGCTGTGCACATACATATATTCTTTATATATTTTATATTTATTTTATTTATTATATTTTTATATTTATATATATTATGTTATATATTATATTGTATTTTTTACCATCATCAGCAGAGGCAGATTACTGGTATTGCAGTGTGTCCTGAAGACATTATTTTGTGTTCTAAAGTCTCCTGCAGCTGAGAACCAATAAACTGTGTCACAACTGTCTTCTATACATTATATTTACATTTAAGCATTTAGCAGATGCTTTTATCCAAAGCGACTTACAATCAGTAGCCTAAATTACTTCACCTATGAATTGGCACATTACTGGAAAGTGTATCATTCGCTCCTCAAAACAATTAATATGTACAATAATCTGAAGTTATCACTCTTCAAACAGTCAATAATTGCTAACTACAAAGTGCTTAACATTCTTAGTGCCTATCTAGCAGAGTAGAAAGAAGGATTTTTTTTAGGGACTATAGAAAAAGGATTGTTAGTGGGATTAGTGCTATGAAGTAGAAAGATCGGTGGCCGAGGTACCGAGATTATTTCTGAAGAGGTGGGTTTTAAGTCTCCTGCGGAAGATTGACAATAATTCTGCTGTTCTGACCGCTGCAGGAAGCTCATACTGTATATTCTATACCTGACTGATTGACTGCCATTACAAACAGTTTGAGCATTCAAATCATAAATTAGGTCAAAGTGAGGATAAGATTGAGGCAGAGGTCCTCTCACCTTGGCATGAGGTTATAATATTTCCATTTATATATATTTATATAGACCACGTAACACATACATCAAATGACATCAAATATAATAATTATATTAAGCAACTTCTATTAATATATCTTCCTTATCCAGCAGATACGAAGCACAGATGCTTAAACATTTCAAATCAGTGTTGCAACACAAGATTTATTCACCAGAATCATAAAAAAAATGTCACAATTCAAAGAAAATATCACACAGCAACCTGTGACCTTAAACAGCAGAAACATCATTAAAACCCATGCCATGTGCGAAAAAATAGGTTAGTAAAGTTTGCTAGTAAAGCCAAAAGGGAGAGAGTTAACAGATCAGAAAATGTATAAAAATCCTTTTTATTATTATCAATACACGACTCCCTACTGTAGGTTTTTATTTTTTCAATAAATGTATGATTCACAAATATTGAACATGAATATCTTTTGCATTATTAATACATTAGTGCTGAGCGTCTCTATTGGATATTAGATGGAATCACAACATGTGATCTAGTGGCAGATTTGTGCTTTAGAATCCTTCATGGTGTCTCAGGAGCAGACTTCTTTCCCCAGAGGGTGGCATGAAACGTCCTCCTCCTCCAGTGGAACGGAGCAGAGAGTCACTGGACATGTTTCATGTACTCACTCAGAATACTATTCATTCATGTTTTCATAAAGTGCATGCATGAAAGACGATGGGATTTAAAATCATTTATATTTTACAATTAGAGAAATTTGATCTGGTATTTATTCAGTAATGTCAATTTACTGATGGTTTAAATGTACACACATATGCATGGACCTGAATGATATTCACACGACTATCGATTATTTTTACCGTCTTTTAAATGACAATCCAAGGTAACTGATAAAAGCTGCTATATCCGGCAGCCACGCTATGCCATGGCCATGACACATTCATGATTGGAAAGACATTTGTACGTTTGTACAGTGTTGTTAAAACGGACGAGCACTAGGACCCTGTAATTCCACTGCAGCCAGACTGCAGGTAAAAGTAAAAGTAAGCCTTTCGACTCTACTCCAGACTGGTTTAGGGTTAGGGTTAGAAACACGAACTAACCCTAACCCTCCAGACTGCAGTTTGCCTCCAATAAAACATGAGAAGACGTTCTTGTGCAAATCCAACACAACAAACCAAATACCTCCTGCTGTCATTTTGGAACCAATCAGCACACTGAACTCCTCCACATGATTGTAGTAAAAGGTGTATACAAAATGCCATACATTAGAATTAGTAAAAACATCTATCCGCTTTGCTAGTTGTATTCATATGAAATTGCATATACCCAAAATTTGTCATCTATATACTGTAGATTGCATCCAATATCTAAACAATGGTTTAATATTATCACCAATATTGCTGATAATTTGTCCTTCTAACAAGATGATCATTAAAATAAACATCGATTGTCTCCTATTAGACAGTTTAGAGGACCTGTTGGACCTGGAGATGTGAACATATATTCTCATCATGTTTTTAAACACAAATGGTAATATTAGCATTACATATATCACTAAAAACATTGTTACAAAAGTCACTCTTCTTTCCTCGCGCCACCCCCAGCCAGGCTGTTCGTCCATAAGCATTTAAATTAAGAAATGATTCAAGCTTACATGTAATAATAAATACACACTAGAATGTGCATACATTAGCAGCTATAAACAGGTCATATGAAAATGTACAAAACGTCAATCTTCATTAAAAGGTCTTTTCAAAGCAAGGCAACAACAACATAAATAAAGTGAGAACTCATGGAGTCAAAACAAAATCCTGGTCTTAAAACTACAGTGACAAACACAAACCCCTCCACCCGTGTGTTCTGGTTCTGGGGTGGTTCTCCACCCCTGTGTTCTGGTTCTGGGGTGGTTCTACACCTGGATGCCCTGCACGGCCTGCTTGATGTTCTCCAGCAGAGCCTTGTTCTCCGGGCTCTGGTACCGCTCCTGGTGCGTGTACATGTCTGTCAGCGTGCTCACGTATGTGTCAAAGTTCTGCTCGTTCATTGGCTCCTGTGGGGGGAGAACGGACCAATGAGCAGGCTGCTCTGGGAGGGGCAGTCTACAGGAAGTAGATATAGATAGATGTATGTGTTTGTTTACGGTAAAGTCATACCTTTATAAAAGGTGGATATTTACCCTATACTACATAAGTACAGGGTAAATTTACTGGATAGTACAGCCTGTGTCTCACCCAGACACCAGGTTAGAAACACCTCCAGAAGGTCAAATGGAGAGGCTTTCATGAATGGACACTCAATCAGGAACACTTCCTTAGATGGAGTTTTGCTGGACATTACTGATTGTAGCTTTAATGCCCTAGTTAGGGCATTAAAGCTAGTTCCTTTTAGGCCCTTCCTGTCATGTGAGCGGGACTTCCTGTCAGGTGTGTGGGCTCTCACCATGTGAGGCAGCTGGATGCAGGCCAGGCTGGTGATGAGGGTTTGGCTCAGGCTGGCCAGCTCATGAAGAAGAGAGTCATTCTGATCCTCAATCGCCTTGTTCTCCTCTTCCAGACACCGCAGACTGCTCTCCATGGTGGTGATCTGGAGACAAGTACACAGTATATGAGATATGGTATACACACTGAGATATAGTATACACACTGAACCACACACTGAGATATAGTATACACACTGAAACACACACTGAGATATAGTATACACACTGAAACACACACTGAGATATAGTATACATACTGAGATATAGTATACACACTGAGATATAGGATACACACTGAAACACACACTGAGATATAGTATACATACTGAGATATAGTATACATACTGAGATATAGTATACATACTGAACCACACACTGAGATATAGTATACACACTGAGATATAGTATACACACTGAGATATAGTATACACACTGAGATATAGTATACATACTGAGATATAGTATACACACTGAGATATAGTATACACACTGAGATATAGTATACATACTGAGATATAGTATACACACTGAGATATAGTATACACACTGAGATATAGTATA
>JAODLI010003141.1:0-30251 GCA_027575585.1 Percopsis omiscomaycus | reverse complement strand
AACAAAGCAACTGTCTAAACAGATAGAATTGTAAAACATAGGATTGTATATAGCTAAAATAAAATATTCCATAACAGATGCGTAGCCAATCACGCTAGACCTGCAACATCTCAACCAATCAGAGTGCACCGTGGATATTCAGCCGTCAGACGGCTAAGGTAACGGCCAACGGTAAGTCAAGCGTTATTCAGCCGCAGAAAACCCATTTCCTTTAGGGGAAAGTGCTGAGGAACCTCGTCATACTTGATTGCAGAGGAAGTGGGCAGGGGGCAGGGGGAAAAGCTAAATGACCTGATTGCAATTGCAAAGTGTGAACGGTACCTGTAGCTGTGGCTGTCACACAGGGCTTGGTAGATGCAGGCAGACAGAGACGCTGCCAGCGTGTGTAGGGCGACCACCTGAAGGGAAAGACACTCACTTTAGCATTTCAATTCATTCAAAAGATCGTTTCCCCCCCCCCCCCCAACGACGACGGCAGGAACGCCCTCCTCTGTATTTATAGGCTGGAGGTGAGGTGGGGCCTGACCCGGTCGTCCACGTTGTTGGGGTGCGGCGGGGTGTCCATGTGGGTGAAGGTGTGCAGGATGTCGTGGATGTGGTTGCTGAGGTGGAGCACGGGGTTGGCGATGACAGTCTTGGTGGGGGCGATGCTGGCTGACAGCAGCGGCAGGGTGGTGGGCAGCGGCAGGGGAGACTGGAGCTGCTTCACGTTCGTCTCCTACGCAGCAGACAGCGATGTGGGCACAAGTCAGACTGTCGGCCTATTCCTTAACAGACTAAAACCAAACTATTTTAGACGAAAGGCCCGAATCGTTTTTTAAAGTGATATTGAACTGCAGTAAAACCGCTGAGTCTGAAGCTGATGTTCAGGATGAAATAGGCTATTCCGTCTGGTTGTTATGGTAATGAACCAAGTCTAACAACTTTTTCCTCCCTTCAAACTTTTACAAAGTTCGATGTCACTTTAAGGTTAAAAGTTTAGAGGCAGTTATTTAAGGAAGTTATTTAAACTAAACTCTAAACTATAAAAGCCTTCAGAAGTAAAGGGAAATAATACGGCATTAACATAAAAGAGTTTAAAAGCTAAATTAAAGATGCCATACAGCCGAGAACAAACCACAATCTAAACTGAATCTAAAAACACAACGTTGATAGTCAATATGGAACTACAGTATATGAAAGGAATTCTCTACCCTTCTCTACTTGTGGCAGGAGTAGCGGCCAAGGACACATTCTTGTTATCTATCACAGTCAAAACACAACAATGTGGAACTGTAGGGATGTGACGATTATCCAGTCTACGTCAGAGCACTGATACGGAGGCCTGTCAAGAGTTTCGTCAATGCTCTGTTCTCATGACAGCTGGCTGCTTTGTGTGTGCGTGTGAGAAAGTGAACCACAACCCACCAGCCGTTCTTTAAATCGAATGTGCAGCACTTTTAGTTACAAACGTATTTGACCTCTTTTGTCCTTCTCATTGGGGCGTATATTATGTTAATGTGACGACTGTTCATCACATTAACATAATATACGGCAATGAGAAGGACATAAGAGGTCAAATACGTTTGTAACTAAACCTGTGAAAATGTAATAACCCGAGTATGTTTATTTATTTCTATATACTGTAACAATTATAATTATTAAATTCAGCAGACGCTTCTATCCAAAGCGACTTCCATTGAGTAGTATTAAGGAGCAGGTAGGGCATAGGGATGGATCCACACAACCTTGATGGGAGTGGACCAACCTATTCCGCCCTAGATACTGTATGTGTGTGTGTGTGTGTGTGGGCGCGTACCTGCTGGCTCTCCTGCAGCAGGAAGATGAGCTCCATGCGTACGGAGGTGACCCCGCCTCCCTTGGCCCCGTGCAGGCTGCAGTAGGAGAGGAAGACCCTGAGCAAGGCCTGGTTCTTCCTCAGCCAGGCCTTGCGCCTCTCGGAGTGCTGCTGCTTGGCCTGCAGGCGCCGGCGCTCCATCTGGTGGCGCTCGTACGCCCCGGCCTCCGGGTTATCCGGGGCGCCGTCCGGGATGTCCACCGACCCGCCGCGTTCCCCCCAGCGCTCCACCTCTTTGCTCTCCTCCTTGCCCTCCACCTGTGGGGCAGAAGCAAACCAGCAATTACGCCCGGCGCCCTAGGGAGGAGCGGGGACCCCTCCGTCGGCACCCAAAGAAGTGGGCCCGGGAAACGCTCAAACACGCCGGCCGGCACCTTGTAGTTGCAGATCTTGTGCATGGCGCCGATCTCCTTCTCCAGCCAGTTGTAGAGCTGGAAGCGGAGCTTCCCTCCGTCCACCTCGTAGCCCGTGGCCAAGGTACGCAGCTCCGTCATCAAGATCTTCAGACAGGCTCGGAACTTCAGCTGCTCCGCGATCACGTCCACCTCCGACTCCCCCTGGAACCACCACTTCCAATTATATCCAAGAAAACAACAAGAATAAAACCCCAGCATTGCAGCATCTCACGGCCACTTTGAGACCCAGTAGTTTAAAGCCACAGTACCACAGAGTCCTCTCTCTTCAGGGCAGGGCGGCTGCTCCCGGAGCTTCCCTCGGCTTTGGACTCGGGCTCTGTGTTTTTCATGGTAAGCCCTCCATCGTCCTCTTCGTCGTCCTCCTCCTCCTCCTCGTCCTCTCCCCATTCCAGCTGCAGCCCGTCGTCCGCCCCACTGACCACGGGCTGGCTCCAGTCCAGGGCAGCTGCACCGTCGTTGGCTCCCCAGGCGTGCGTAGGGGCGGCTGGGGCGGCCCAGTCCATGCCTCCCTGGGTTCCATTCTCCAGGGGCTGGCCGGAGCTCACATTGGCCACCGAGGAACCTTTACTGAGCGGTACAGAGCCCGACCTCTTGGTCACCTTGGGGATCTTAGAAAGCACCTCCAAAGCCAGGACTGGGCAGCCCACCTACAGAGGACGAAAAGACGCATATTCACTGAATACAGTAAATGGTTACATTATTAACATTTAAAAGGGAGTGGAATAAAAGAGTAAATTCCATATATGATATTAAGTGTGTTACATAATATTCATCAGAAACAAAATTCCCGGTTTGACCCCTAAAGTCGACGTACTCAAGACTAAATGACGTAGTGGATGGATTTACATTTACATTTACATTCAAATCCTTCAGAAATTCAATTAATTCAAAAGAAATCAATGAATACATCCTCCTAACCTTGAAGTGTGCGTTGGCGGTGGTGAAGAAGAGCTTGCGCTCGATGAGGTTGATCTCGTCCACACTGCTCCTCTCGGCCGTGAGGCCCGCCGTGCCCTCCAGACAGGCGAAGTGGCGGCGGATGATCAAGGGGTGTGTCCTGAGGTAGTTATAGAAACTGAACACGACGGGGTTACACGACTTCACCGTCACGTCTGTGGCGGGGGGGGGGGGAGAGAGAGAGAGAGAGAGACAGATTTCTGTTCATATATATTGTTACCGTAGCTTGTGCGTGTGCTATTTTAAGAACTTTTAAGAGTTTTGGTCAACAGGTTTGGTCGTTGATAAACGTACATTCAAAGCGACTTACAGTGACATGAGAGGCCCATGGTGGGGACCCATGCCTTGGTCCCGAGGTCAGTGGCAGGAGTCCATTGACCTCGGGACCGGAAGGTTTCCGTCAACGTGACAACTCACCGGGGTTCTCGTCGTCCTCTTTAGGGATGCGCTCCAGCAGCGTGTCCAGAGCCCGGGTGTAGTCCTTCATGATCCAGAAGGCGATGCTGCGAAGGAAGGGGTCCGGGTGGAGCCTGGAACAGTGGTAACCGCTGCCATCTCTGTTGCAGCCCAGGACATTCTCATAGAGCAGGCCCTGGCAGGTGGAGGAGCTCTCAAAGTCAGCCTCGTAGAGCCTGGCCACGACCATGGCTAACTGAAGGTCGTCCATCTTCTCCATCAACACCTAAACATCACAGCGCACACGCAGGTCGCATTTTAAGAGCAAAATAACACGGTTGTAACAGAATAAGCTGATGGAGTGACAGTTGATGGGGAGCCAGTGATTCCCAAATCAAGCACCGGGTTGGAGGATACAGCACTGACTCTTCTATACCCAGTTTTCACCTATCTGTGTGTTTTGACTGTGTGGTGTGAAAGACCCAGGCCAAGGCAATTCACATATCTTATCTGTCAGGTTTAGACTCCTTGCATGTGCTTTAAAGATGCAGAGCCGGACACAATCCAGCACTGTCAGTAATGCATGCCCATGTATTTGTCTCTCACACATGCTTTCGCACCTTCTGCTGTATTTGCATAAGCCAGGGCTATGCCAAGTTTCCACTGTGAGGACAATCAAAAAATACTATAGACTCAACAGCTCTTCATTTGACTGCATGGTTGTCGTGTGGTTAGCTGTAAGGGTGAATGTGTGTGTGCATGCGCGGGGGGCCGCGTCTCCACACCTCTATGGCATCTTTCAGTGACCCGGCGAGAAGGAAGAAGGCAGCGGACTGCTCGAAGCGCTGCTTGCCCATCAGGGAGAAGGCGTTTTTCAGAGCTGCCTTTCGCCAGCGATCTTCACTGAAATTATTCTTGAAGAACTGAGTCATCTTCTCATCGTGCTGAGACCTGAGAGCACAAACGCACACTGCTCACCACGTAGGTTCCAGCTGGAACGTGTTAAGGCTATTAGAGGGTTTTGCCCACCTGAAGAGCCCCCAGAGAACAGCCTTCTTCTTCATTGCCAGGTAGAACAGAGCGGCATCCAAGGGGTCGTTGTTTCTCTGGAATGCAGCTTTGCCTACCTGATTGCACAAGCAAATCTAATGAGTGAGACAAACTGGCAGCACGTGTACAATGTACTGTGTGCTTAGCATAATGGGGATCAAGTCATGTGAATACAAGTGGACAGTAAGGTAAAGTGACTGACTCGATTAATGACTTTGGAAAGACAGTAAGATGGAGGAAAAGGGAAGAAATAACGTTGCAATTCACCAAAAAAGAGCAGTTTCAACAGTGTGACTAAAATAAAATAAAACATAAACAAATGTTTCACCAAAGCCAGCATTAAATGGGTACCTTTTCCACCATCTTGCGCAGTGTGTTGATGTTACGTATCCACCAGCCCACCCCCACGGCTCTGAGCTCGGACCACTGGGGGTCTCCTCTCTGCATGGCCGGGATCATGTTCAGCATCTCCTCCTCGGCCTCCGAGTGGAAGGCCCAGGCAAAGTGGCATGTTGACAGGCCTGCATGAGAGAGAGATGGCATGGAGATGGCAATGTTAGACCAAGAACAAGTGGACTAGCAATCACATCATCCAACCAGCCTGTAATAATGCACTTATATAAAGACACTGGAAATACGACTCTCACTTTTATTAAATACACCTGCTCGTTATTGGAAATATCTAATCAGCCAATCATGTGGCAGCAACTCGATGCATAAAAGCAGGAAGACCAAAAAACAAAACAAAAAACAAAAAAAACAGAATGGGGATGGTTTGAGTATCTGAGAAACTGCTGATCTGCTAGGATTTTCACATACAACAGTCTCTAGAGTTTACAGAGAACGGTGTGAAAAACAAAACGCAAACACGCGTCAGAGGTCAGAGGAGAATGGCCAGGCTGGTTCCAGCTGACAGGAAGGTGACAGTAACTCAAATAACCACACGTTACAACAGTGGTATGCAGAAGAGCATCTCTGAATGCACAACACATCAAACCTTGAAGTGGATGGGATACAGCAGTGCCCACTAGTCCTCCAGTGGATGCTTCATAAGGTGCAAGTGTGGGCAGAGTGTATAAAAAGCACTTTCCGCAAGTGCACATCTTGAGAGTTCAGCAGCAGAGCGCTGGTTAGCTTCCTTTACCTTGGTGGAGGAGCTGCATGCGGTACAGGGGGGGCAGAGAGGTGAGCAGGCAGGTGTGGAGACGCATGGCCAGCAGGTACCGCAGTCCACACTCATCTAGAGCCTCGCCGCCTACAGACACACAAACCAGCCAATCAAATTCAAACACTACGCATTCAAAAAATAAAAAAAATAAACACACACACACACAAATGATAGCATTTGGTCCTAATGTTGTCTGGTGTCACTCGTTCACGTGGTCACAAAAGAGTCCTTTGTCCCTGAACCTTCATACCCTCCTTGTGCTTACTTTGAAACTGGAACAACCTGCCACCTTCCTCGCAAGACTAAATAAATATGGAAAATTAGAGGAAGAACACAGAGATAAATATCCGCGTATTTATTTTGAGCGTCTAGTAGAGAATGAGTGCATTGAGTGTTTATATACAGTTTAACCACAGTAGGATAAACACGGCTGTTTATATTATGGTGGTTTGATGGCTCAAAGAGATAGTATCAGTAACCAGGGAACATGTAATCATCTCAAATTAATGATTAGATTTTATTCCTTTAACCGTTAGTTAGATTCTTCGCAGACATTTGGGCGCGCCAACACACCAGCAAACTTGACATGATGTGTTTACTTGACATGAAAATGATGCAGACATGCATGGATAGCACACGAAAACACATGTATATTTATATACTGTATATACACGAGACATGATATATCATCATTTATATTTATAATAATTATCTCTTGCTTTTAATGGAAAGCCATTTAGTGTTTGGCTCAAGGACACTTCAGTAGCTCGGTGACACGGACGTCTCAAACAAAAGCAGCTTCTCTGAACACGGGACACTGTTCCACACTAGTGCCCCGTGCACATACAAACCCAAGCACACAGTTGGTCACCATATCCGTCTCATCGTCCCAAGGCTTTACATCCAATAAGATAGAGGACTTGGCAATGAGGGTACCAACCTGTGTACTTTTGGTCGGTGGAGCTAGTGACCTCGGCACTGGTTGTTGCTACGGTATCGGCCAGGGCCACCAGAAACATCTGCTCCAGTCTGGTCAGGCCTGGCAGGCTGGAGTGCATTAGATGACTGGACAACACCTGGACAGAGGAAGGAGGTCAATTGGAGTCGGGAAAAACATTTTATTTGTAAAACTATCAAATAAATAAGAAAAACAATCAATACAAAGTATTGCCCTACTGTTAATAGTGTAAAGTGACCTGTAACATTAAAAATAGGTCCCTAAACAAACTATAAAAAAGCCAGCATTATTAATAATGCCAACCCGGTTGTTAAATAAAAATAGAGTAATTAATTCTTGACTGTCACTGCAAGCTGAATAGCAGCTTTGACTCAGACTGAAGCACCCTGAATGTACCTGTGCGTGTTCTGGTCCAAAGTAGGTAGGACCATACTGGGAGAGATTTATGACCCGGGACTTCTTCTCCGTTTTCTCAGTGGCAAAGTTCACAAAGTCATCTGTGGTGACGGGCTGCACCTGAGGAACACAGGGTGTGGATGCTCAATCAGCAACAGTGCTAGGGACTAGGGCTGTGCAAAAGAAAACGATACAGCCGAGTATCGCAATATTTTCCCCCTACCTTTCTAATAGATTGGAATGGACATTTTGAACGAAATAGATTTGACTCAATTTGTCCACCGAGTTATCAATATAATGTGATGTACATAATAGACAACCCAGGTGGTACACAGCAAGTTGTATTTTCAGCACAATTTTAACATTTTCATCTAGAGTATCGCAATATATCGCTATATATTGAATTGTAAACACCTGTATTCTTCCCAATACACAGCCCTACTAGGGACAGAATGCTAACACGCTAACAACACAAGGAGACCTCTACCTGGAAGAGGTCTGCGTACTGGTCCCCAGTGCTTTTCTGGGCCCCCTCGCCCTCAGGCCCCTTGGCTCCCTTGGAGGCCTCTTCCCCTCCCTTGTAGGAGGTGTCCAGGTCAGCAGACAGCAGGGCGTAGAGGGGGAGGGGAGGGATGGAGTTGATCTCCGTGTAGTCCCTGCCGCCGTCGCGCCCAGCCACGATGGTGTCTTTGGCCGTGCTGCCCGTCACGCTGATGGTCCGGGACAAATGTCTCCTGGCCCCGCCCTCGCCTGCCTCCACGTCCCTCACCACGGCAACCTCTCCGGCAATGCATTTCACCAGGTGGGACAGTATGGCCTACAACAGCGTACAGTGATGTGTGGGTTATATTGAGCTTTCAGCAGCCTTTCCAACCGCTGGTCAAAGCGGACAATGGACCCACCTTGGCACGGCGAACCTTCCCTAGGTCCATGAGCTCCAGCAGCTGCGTGGGGTGGTACTGGGGCAGGGTGGGGGACAGGGAGTGGGCTGCCTCAAACAGCCCTCCGTCCTGCAGACCCGCCGGCGCTCGCAGGGCCTCGTCCGCCCCGCCGCTCCCTTCGAACACACTCTTGGACCGGGCCCGCCCTTCCAGCGCCGAGGAGGAGCCCCCCGCCTGGCCCGCGGCGGGGTCGTTGTCGGCAGACGACAGGCTGCCGTCCTCCCCCTCCCCGGGCTTCCTGTCCTGGCGCCACTGGGCGTACACGTGCATCTCGCAGTCCATGCCCACCACCAGGATGCCGTCCCTCACCCAGGAGAGGGAGACGGGCAGGGAGGGCGTGCCGTCCACGGAGGAGACCAGGTCCACGGAGCGGAGCAGGATCCAGCGGGAGCGGATGCCCTGCTTGATGCTGCCCCCCAGGGGGAGGGTGATGACCGCCACGCCCTCCTTGCTGCTGATCTGCTCGTTGACCATGCCGGAGATGCGGCCGTACATGAGGATGTTGGAGCCCACCCCCACCGTGAGGATGTGCGAGCCGTCCTCCTTGGACAGCCAGTCCAGGTGCACGTAGTGCTTGATGTTGGGGGAGCTGTGGTCTCTGCTCATGTACAGGTCAGACCTGCCAGGGGGGAGAAGGGGGAGAGATAGAGAATAGTCTTTGCCATTCTTAGCATTCTAATTCAGTTTTACTACGTGTAACAGAATGCATAGAATGGTGTTTATAGTATAATAGTATACGTTTCTGTTATTATCTTGGCCGCGTAACGAACACAAAAGTTCCAGTATGTGATAAACCAAGAGTCTCCTTCTAGGGGGTCAGAACACTAACAGGGTGGAGAGCCACTACGTTACAGGGCAGACACCCACACACACACACACACCTGCTGTAGACAAACAGGTTGGAGTCCACGCTGACCCGGGGGTCCAGGGTGGAGGTGGGCCTGGTGAAGTCGTCCAGGTGGAGAGTCTGCTCCAACACCCACTCCGAGCCCCCCGTAGACTCACACTCGTAGATGGACACATGCATGGAGAAGTCCCCCCCAGAAGCTACGGCCTGGAGGACAAGGGAACACAGCAGCACATCAGAGAGAATCCAATCCCGTTCATGACAACAGACAGAAAACACCATGGCTGTTAGGCAGAACTGTCCCATCTGTATAAAACGGTCTGATCTCAGAAGAACAGATACAGTAATACAGCATTAGGATTAGTCATATACAGGCTGTATCAATGTTAATAATATTAATTTTAAGAGCAATAACGCCACATAGTGAATTTCCATGGTATATACAGTCTCCTAATTGTCAGCGCTCTGGGGGAAGCAGTCCCGTCTGACCGGTTGTCAAGGGAAACGTGGTGGAGTCAGCCGGCGGTCTCCCACCTGCCCCAGTCGTGGCTGTTTGAAGGCCACGGCCAGCCGGCCCGTGTAGGAGCAGGACACTGCGACGGGACGCCCCGGCGTGCCCACGGCGCTGTTATTGTCCTCCTCTTCGTTGAGGAGGGCCCAGGGCTCCCAGCGGTACGCGCGCCTGTCCGGCCGCTCCTCTCCGTCGCCGGCCTCGCCCTCCACGGCACAGCGCCAGAACCTCACCCGGGAGTCGGAGCAGGTGGTGACGATCAAGTAGGGAGCCAGGCACACCGGATAGATGGAGGAGGAACTCAGATGGCCTTGGAGAGGAGAGGGAGGAACACTTTCAAGTTGCTTTACTTCCTTGCCATGATAAATAATAATAAACCTACGCAGATAAAACAGAGTTCAAAGTCCTTCACTGTCAATGAGTAATAAAAAGTCAAAAGACAAAGCACATTCATATTCACAGTGTATGAAAGACAAATATTATATTATTGTATATATATTATATAAATAACAACACCTAAAAGTTTAAATAAAACCCAACCTAAAACATATAAAAAGACAATAATCCTACAGTATGTGTGTGTGTGTGTGTGTGTGTGTGTGTGTGTACCCCTCTACCTGCGGAGGGTGTGGCCCTTGTGACCTCCACCCCATGGGGCAGGTCCAGCCTCCTGCTGTACACCAGCTTGGAGCTGAGGATCAGCTTGCTGGCCGACTGCAGGTTGGCCGTGGAGGCCGAGCGGGGCAGGGGGCTGACGGGGGAGGTTTCTGGGGACGAGTCGGCATTCGTCGGCTGATTAGGAACCATCAGCTGGCTCTGGAAGCTGTAGTCTGGGGACGGCTCGTCTAGACACACAGGTGCGGTGACTTTACTTCCAGTTACTTGGGACTGGGTGTGTGGTTTTAACCACAGAATAATAGGTCGTGTGTACATCCATACCCCAAGTACTCCACTCACCCATGCAAGCCTGTACAGACTTGAGGTGCAGATGCCACATCTGCAGAACAGAGTTCCTGTTGAGATCTTTCTCCAAGACCACCAGAAAGAACTTCTCAGAGAAGGGCGGAGGATGGTAGTCTGAAGATGGAAAATGTCATTTTCACTTGATTATAATTCTGGTATTGTAGAACTGTGTACTTGTAGTTCTGCCCGGCTTGCTAACATGGCTTTAGCCCAGATCCTATCCATGATCCCCACAAAACAGCAAAGCTAATGTGCTAATTTGCAATGGGTCTAAAAAATTCAACACACTCATGATTTATTTACATCTTTCCTTCTCACAGCTGCGTGGAGAATGTGCAGTAATTAGAGCAGAAAGTGAAGTATGTCCTACCGTCAATGCAGGGGAAGGCAGATGTGTACATCTCTGGCTCTTCATGGGGCTTGTAGCCCAGAATGAAGTCCTCTTGGAACACATGCAGCAGCTGGGTGTTGGAGCCGCACTGGATTTGCAAGGAAATTGAGTAAGTCAGGTTTACTTGTCTATTTCTTTTAGACCATTTCAGCATTTCAAGGACTGACTTCTTTCCAGAGTCAAAAAGCGGCGAGGTGTTATCTGACCTGGTTGGTGATGACGTCTAACTCTATGATGCATCCTGGTCTGGCAGTGGACTGTTGGCTCACAATGTTGAACACCTCGCCCACCAGTTTCTACACAGAGGCACGCACATATAAAAAGGGTCAGCTTTTAGTTTAACCTATTCTGTTGCTTAGAAACTGTCAAATTACTGTTCAGAAAGAGGAAATGACTGTTTAAAGATGAAAAATTGGTTCCATGATTAGCGTGGCTATTGCAGTTATGTAATTGCTTAGTCTTTTGGGGGTGCTGTCAGATTTAATAAAACAATGCATGAAACGAAAGGTGCTAATGAGAGCAGACAGTATTGGACGGTGTGCCAGCTGCGTCAAAATAATCCTCACTAGGTCCTTAACACCAGAACAGCACCAATGACTCAAACCAACGATCGACACTTCCAAAGGAGGAGGAGAGATATTTTTCTGTTGAATTTGTGTGTGTGTGTGTGTGTGTGTGTGTGTGTGTGTGTGTGTGTGTGTGTGTGTGTGTGTGTGTGTGTGTGCGCTCACAGATGTCTCAGGATCAGACAGTTCATCCAGCAGCTTCCTGGCATCCACCACAGCTTGATAGAGTCGCAGGTTTTTACCATCAGAAGCCACGAAGCAGGCGCTGGCACTGTTACAGTATGTTCCTGAGCAGCACAGAACATGGGACTCATTACCACTGCTCGTTTACATTTTAATTTTACTACAATATTCTAATCCTAATGAATAGTGAAAAAGACAGCTTTTTAAGACTCTATTTTTACCCATATCTTATATAACATAACATGAATACAAATAAAACAAAGCATAATTGAAGTAAATATGCAGGTTTTTCTAAAATTCCTGTTTCCAAGAAAACTGAAAAGGGAACACACATGCAGCTAAATCAAAGCACAGGTTTCTCATTATACTGAGTGTCTGAACTCCCTGTCCCTTGCTGTTTAATGTTTTTAAGCACACACTCCAACATCTAAAGACTAAGACAAAAATGTGCTTATTTAACATCCCAAGATACACAGTATACAGTCCTGATGAGTTCCCCGGCAAAATACCCTATTGAGAATGATTTACATTTGAACAAGAACAGGACAGAGGTTAAGCATTAAATCCATAACTCGATAAATGTGTTCGCCACGATAAATGTGTGCATGTGCGTTAACTGACCCAGTACAGAGCTGGGCACTAAAGTGGGGAGCCATGCTACGTTGCTGAAGGCTGAGGTGTGCAGAGAGTTGATGCGAGCTAGCTCAGAGACCCCTCCAGTGCAGGACAGTGGCCCAATGTGGTCCACCCTCCACAGTATCAGCTCGCTGTAGATAGCATTGGGGTCGTGGAATGTCCTCGTAGCTGCATTGCGAAGCTTCCTATGACCAGACACACAACACGCGAAACAGAGCTCACCTCTCCTGAAGTCAATCACATTGTGTTGATTTACAGGTATATCTCTACCCTCAGTATTCTTCTATACCCCCCCCCCCTTTTCCTCCATATTTTGTATTTCCCCCTCCTTGGTACCTGGTTTGTCCCTGTCCCTTGGGTGGGGGCTGGGAGGGAGGCTGCTCCCCTTCCAGACTGCCTGGAGCAGATGGAGGGGTGAGCAGGGCGTTGTGGTGCGAGGAGGTCAGCAGCAGTGGCAGGACCGTGTGGCAGGCCTGGTCGTTCAAATGGAAGCGGTGTCCGCAGTACCGGAACTTGTGAGACACGGTCAGGACGTTGGAGAAGGCCGAGCGCTCAGCGAAAGTCACCGCCCACTGGTAACAGGGAGGCCCAGGGGAAACATTATGGAGGGCTGTACAATTACAATTAGGTCATTTAGCAGACGCTTTTATCCAAAGCGACTTACAATTACATGGTGCCATTACATGGAGCAGGTAGGGGTTAGGCATCTTGCTCAAGGATGCTTACAGGCAGGCCAGCTCTGGGTCTCGAACCCACGACCTTCCGACTGGGAGTCTAACACCTAGACCACTAGACTATCCTGCCCCCTGTAGGCTGTAGTTATCCGATCCCCCCCGGGTTTTTAAGGGGGCACAGTTGCGTTTCAAACACAAACAGTGAGCTAGGACACAAATTTGGGCTATTCTGCTTTGCCATACGTCACCTGGTTGAGAGACCCATCCACGTGTTTGGAGACCATCATGACAGCTGGGCCTATGCCAGTGCGGGCGGTTACGGGAGGCGCCGGGGCAGGGGACCCCAGGCCAGCTGAAGCGGAGGCAGAGCGTGACACGCGGTGGTTCCTCCTACCCTGCTCGCCCACCCCAGGGCTCTCCCCCTCATTCAGCGTGCAGGCGTACATCAGGATGTTCTTGCTCAGCGAGTTGGCGTCGCCGGTGGGGAACGCCACTGGAATGCGTGAAGAGAAAGACACCTGGAACGAGAGAGGGACTTGGATTGGAATCTTACATAAGGCTGGGGGAGTGCTGAGTCACCTTCCATTTCACACAAACTGTGACAGCTTCTGCGTGTGTGTGTGTGTGTGTGTGTGTAGGTGCGCTTGCTCCATCCTTTGCCTAGTGTGTGGGTTGGGACCTCCAAAAGGGTATTAGGATGAACTTGGCATGATTTAAAATATTTTTATTTGTAATCTAGTTTGATAAAATGTGCATCCATTTTCAGCTGTGTTCACTGTGTTGATAGGTTCATAGGCCGCAACCTAAAACCATCTTCTTTTTATGGTTTAAAAAGAGCTGGGAAAACCCCACTTTAGCCACCACATACCTGAACCTGTCTGAAGATGCCCTGGATATACTCATCCAGGTACTTGATGTGCCAGACCAGGAAGGAGCCGTCTGAGGGGTGGATGGTGAACAGCATGTCTGGGCTCTTGTTCCACTCCTGGAGCAGTGTCTCCATCTTCCTCTCCAGCAGCATGGAAGGCAGGGGCATGCTGGAGCTGGAGCCCGGGGATGAGGCCTTGGTGCTCCCCTGCTCCCCGGGCTCGCCCTCCTCGTGCTCTGAGGAGGCCTTGTCCGACATGTCATCCAGGTCTAAAGTCATGACATCACGTATGTTCGTATTAAGATGGAATTAACCAGCTGCTACTTTAGCTTATCTGGATCAAAAACTTTTATACAAAGCGATTTACAAGTTACAAGTAATAAAGAGCAGGCAGGGGTTAGGAATATTGCTCACTAATTCTTAGAGGTGGGCCCACACAGGGGCTCAAACCCATGACCTTTCAGCAGGGAGTCAAATGCCCAGACTACTATCCTGGGGGGTAATTTCTGATTTGATTGATACGACTTGATTACAAACAATACCTGATATAATAGGGTAGACTAAAAGTGACCTTATGAAAACCTTATGAGATCAGGAACCCTAAGACACCTATAATAGCGGTAAGTTCATACCAAAGTCAAACTTCATGGGAGAGCCCTCGGTGTCCAGGGGGTCGTCAATAGTCTGTTCCAGCTGATGCTCAGAGAACTTCCTGAGCTGCAGCATGAAGAGGTCCATGGAGGCCGTGAAGCTGAGGTCCTTGTTGTTGAGCCAGTGGACCACGAACCCCCCACCCCCAGAGCCATCGTCTGGGCTGAACACGGCGGACTCGGCCAGCACGGATGGGATGTCTGACAGAGGGTGCAGGGAGGCATAGATGAACGGAGAGAGTTAAACACCTTTAAGTCTCAAGAGAAGATCCTCAAGAGATTAGCCCTAAGAATAAGCTGTAGCATGCAAGGCATCTAAAGCAGCTTTTCTCAAACTGAGAACCCCTCTGCCCCAAAAAAAACGTATTCGTACCCATAAAACCATGTGTTTTGGTATGCATATTTATTGATGAAAAGGAATCAAAACTTGGCAAGCCCTCAAGAGTGTCTAATGAATCTTTATTCCACCCACCCACCACTGATCTAAACCTTTATGGCACCCTACCTGTGCTAGGGTTAATACTGGCTGAGATGTGGAAGTGGCAGAGGGCGTTGGCATGGTGAGCGATGTGGCGGTGCGTGTGTGCGTCCTGCGTGCCCAGCTGCGAAGGCAGCAGCTCAGTGTGTGCCACCAGCGCCGAAGACCGCCGTCTGCCGCGCCGCAGGTGCTTCAGGTGGTGGATCGACTGGCCAATCAAATCCCAGCGGCGGGAACAGAGAGACGGAGAGCAGGATACGGTTATTCGTTTTGTCACATTCAAGTAAGGTCTCCGATGCGGCCGCACACTGTCCAGAGTGTCTCCTGTACCTCGAGAGCGTGCTGGATCTTGTCCTTGTTACCGGCCAGGCCGGGCAGACTGGAGCTGAAGGAGTGCGTGTTCTCGGAGATCTGCCCGCCGAGCAGGCTGTCCTCTGGCAGCAAGGTCTCCGACCACAGCCGACACACACCGTCCTCACAGGACGTTAGCAACACGTTGCACACCGAACCCCTGGGCACATGAGAACAAAACACATGAGAAGGGATGTTGGATGGAATTTCCTTTAGTAATGCCTTCATGGTGAGCTCCCTGGGCTTATTTTCCCCATTTGCATCGCTTTCGCCCCGCAGTTGGGGCACAAGGTCAGCTAGAGCAACCTCACTGCAGCAGGTGAGGCTTAACTAGACACTTCAGCAGGTACAGTATGTCTGCATGGTGGATAGTGTCACCTTACTTGGGCATGTACTTGCTGGTCTTCCTCCAGGACATGCCGGTGACAGAGCGAGGATGGGCCAGGTAAACAAAGGAGAAATGAACAGGGGGCGCCTTTTTATCAGACGGATCCTGGACCACCACTGCAGAGCGCCAGCCCGTGGTAGGGTACCACACCTTGAGTAGGCAGTCATCCTTCGCGCACACACACACACACACACACACACACACAATCTAGTTAGAAACAATTTACATCATTGTTGTTTTTTGGTTTTTGTTTGTGAGATGTACCGTACCTTGCCAATAGTTGCAAAATACTCCCCATCAGGAGACCACTTGGCAATGTGAATGGATGCAGCCGTCCTTGGAGAGCATACAAAAACACAGACATCAGCATTATTCACATCTTAATAGGAAGGTCTTTATTTGGCCCTCACTCTGTCAGCTAAACACAAAGGCATGTTTTTTTGTCAGAGAAAAAAGGAAGCACAGAGCAGACAGGTCAGGATGAACAGGCAGTTCTTCCAGTTTATGCATGTAGTTGGTTGAGATTTTCAATTTGCATTTCCCCATTCAAGAGACAGCCGGTCAATATCTGTCAGAAAGTAAACATCACTATTCTAGTATTTCATGTCTACGGGTTTTTGACATGGCTTAAAATAGAATTAGGGTATACTTCCTTTTATATTTAAGCTTTGTTTGTTAGCCAATAAACGCTGACACATTCTGGCCAGTGGTCCAAAACAAATCTAGTACCAAATATTATATCGGTTCAGTAATCAAAGATAGGCTAAGGATAACATAGGCTCATGTTAAATTGTGGGCAAGCAAGAGGGGGTAAAACTACTGCAGACATGTTAGCTTAACTGCTTTTTAGCCTTTTACCCTGAACATGAATGTATGCTATTTGCAGATACAAATTAGGTCAACCCATATTTTTACTGATTAGTCTAGCAGAAGAGGGGGAAAGGGAACAGATGGTGTTCAGGATCCAAATGCAAACACACAGCTTTACCAATCAGAAAGAAGCTACATTTATGTGCTTGGATGACTGTGTCTTTGAATTTAGTTAGTTCATCATGTTGTTGCCCAATGCAGATTATGCACCCACATTTGGTAGTGAAAAAACGATATGCTGTATCTGCCGCAAATATTTTTTTTAAATAAAAAACACATTTTAGCATGGATCCCTCAAATAGGGTTATCAAAGTTGTGACAAAGATGGTTTGAGTACAACTGCAAGCACTGGGACATATACAGATATTCTAAATCTGTGATGTGCCAATATTGGCTGATGATATCGGCTAATGGATGTCTCGCTCTACTTTGAATAGAATAACTAGCTGGGCACGGACGCTTCAATGCACGGGCTTACAGGGGCTTCAGCCCCTACAATCTATTTTTTTTTAAATCACAATGTTTTGTAATCTGTCGAATTTTATGTCCATCACTTTATATTCATGTTTGTGGCTGACGATTGGTCCGATTTACAAGTGACCCACGTGGCCACACGAGATAAGCATCTCTGTGTGTTTATTTAAGGGGAATGATCAACAGGTCATACTACTTACAACCACTGATAAGTAGGCCTACATTCTGTTCTCAAAAGTCACTAGAAATTACCTGTCAGCCAACACTGACCTGTGTTTATACTCAACAGCCAGTAAACCTATGGACATGCCGTTTCTTCCTTCCTGTATATATATGTTGCTCATGGTTATATAATGTATACATCTTATATAGGTTATAATATTTATGGTGTTACAAAAAGTACAATAAACAAGTGCCAAACCACATTTGGTTGTAATTTGTGCAGCATGTAAATAGATAATAAATGTAATGGCTTGTTTATGCTGTAAGTGTAAGAAAAGGCATTTTTTCAATTTTCAAGATTTTATTCAAACAATTTAGAACAGGAAGACCCGGTGGAGAAGCATCTTCTATTGTCAAGTGGAGAATATCAAAGATCAGGCTTGAGTCTCCTGTCAGGCTGGCAGCGCTCCAGCAGTTGATGTGATTGGTCTAAGCTCAGTCCTCGAATTCTGGCCTGTAAAGCAATAGATCACAAACATGATCAGATGTTTTTATTGAACAGAGAATATAGTCCTTGAAGAGGACTTGTGTGTCTAACGTAAATGCAGGGTCAACATACTGTAAAGACACAGAGAAGCCAGTGAACATCATATCCACAGATGGACACAAAGAGTAGTAGTTAATGGTGGCGTTTATGCTCGTGGAAGCTCTAACACGCAAAACAACATGTTATACTGTAATATGTTATGAGTACTACAAAGTTCACGATCGTCAGGTAGGCGACGGAGAGCAGCGGCCGGGCAGGTAGCTAGGGTGTACTAGAGCTGTTTCGTCATCTATCATTATGGATGAAATGTGCTGAAGTAGCATCGCTAACCTTGTTGATGTTTTTTAGCTTTGCCTGAAATCTAACATTGTACATGTTGCTAGCTAGCCGTAAGTTACTGCATCAATCTCGATTTTCAATAAAATTCTCAATACTAAAATGCTAGCTTGACAGCTGTGAGTATTAACAATAGCCATGTCCGTTCATTATGATATCGTTAGGCGTTATCTTACATGTGAATAAGCCATGAGGTAGCTCCTCTCCCAAACGCTCTCTCGTAGATTCGTCCTCCCATCAGTGCAGTGGTCAGGCAGTGCGCGTTCATATGTTTTGGAGGAGTGGCTTTGGAGGGGGTTCTGAACGAAGAGGCTGGGATTTGTTCGCTTGTATACTTTCAAAAACTAGCTTAGTGAACCTGGTTTCTCCAAGATCGTGCACCCTACCTTTAACACACAGTGTTCAACTATTGAAATGCAGGGAGATTCGTTAACTAATTTGATTTTGTTCTGCAGAAAGTCAGAAATTCTCAGTGGGGGCAAGTGGGGGAAAAGTCAGGGAAGAACGAAAATATTGCAGTCACAATGATTAACAAATTGAAATCCCTATCCAGCAATTGTCGCGTAAGGAGCACGTTTTCTGATATTAAAGCTGCATATGATAACTTCTTTATGGAAAGATATTAACTTGTTATTGCTATATTAGTATTCCCCATAGTATAACATGATCCAACATCATAACATTTATTGGGCTCGTTTTAACAGATGTATTATTGTTCTGATGTCTCAAAACTCATTGCCTTTCCTGTGCCTATTAACTGATAGTTCTATTGCAATTTTTCTTTATTTTATACTTTGTTAGTTGGGCATGCTTCCTTGGTTGTTTTACAGTTTAAATAACATCTATTATCATTAAAATTTTCCTGTATGGTGAAGTATGTCAACCCCTTTGATGTCAAAGCCTCTCCACTTGAAAGCTCCCAAACGTGATTCAGGACGGTAAATATCAAATGAACAAATCAAAATACCGTGCTAAAAATCGCACATCGCCCACCCCTACAAGTGACTTACTGTCTTAGACAAGCACATAGTCATGTAAAATGAAGGGCATTTTGTACACCTACTTGCACTGCCAGACACACTTCCAGTCGTTGAGCATGAGGTGGGGTTTGTCATCTGTCAGCTGTCCATCCTCCTCCTCTATGAGAGCATCCGCCAGGGGAGGAGCCCACAGCTGGAGGCGCTCGGCTGCTGCTAGGATACGGTTCCCTGAAGACACGAGCACTGCGTGACACACCTCACAGCCCACGGTCGATACTACGTAACGCGGACCTACACACTCACTGACATCCTCCCATAAGGAACGTGCTCTGTGTTGGAAGTAGCTGAGCACGAACCAAAACACGTAGGTGCAAACAAACGGTCTGAGTGGGAGGTGCGTGTGGAGTGGGGGTTTTAGCTACTCGGCGGCGGAGTGAGTCAGTCGGACAGACAGGGGGGAAGCACAGACCTACCTTGTGGATCCCAGGCCAGGTTGTAGGTGATGGCGTCAAGGAAGAACTGTCCTGTCTTTTGCCACTGATAGTTAAGCTGCTGTTAGTGACAGGACACGACAGCAGGTCAGCGAACATGCCAAACCACCAGACCGTGCAATGTTATTTACAAGTAAGTGTGATCGTTTACTGCAACAGGTTTATCACAACAGCACTGCAGTTACATGCAGAGTGCCATTCCAAGAAAAAAACATTTTAAAAAGTGCCATCTTTACACACACACACACACACACACACACACACTCAACATACTTAAAATATACGACTTGTGATTCTAATGTGTGAAAGACTCCTAGCCAACATGCCAAACTTGATAATAAAAGCAATTAACAGTCATAAAAGCAGCTAAAATAATATACAGTATACATTCTGCGTATTAAACCATCATTCTCTCTCATTCATAAAGAGCCAGAGGTGCACACACTTGCACGAAGCTTGTGCTCACCTTGTGGCGTTTGTTTGGGTTGGTAACGGTCGGTTCGAAGATGCAGACAGTGTTCCCGTAGGACGCAGCGATCTAAAAATACACGTGCATTCACCATCACAACATTACTCATCCCATCACAGTTAGTGCACGACCATTCCCACCGGACAGGGGGGGAGAGGGGGGGGGGGGGATAGGAGAGCAGAGTGGCGAGGAAGGCAGACAGCATGGCCTGCAGTTGTCCTACATTTAGCTTAGCCGCTTGTACTATAGAGTGTATGGTGAGGGTGCGGATGCACGCGCGTACCCACTTACCCTGCCAAGTTGGTGGGAGCACTCCACACAGCCCACCTGTATGTTTCCATGCTGAGCTCCTGGGATGATTTGAACACACTCAAAGTCACTGGCCAGCACCACTATGTCACAGCCCGAGCCGTAGGCCTGGATAAGACACAACAACAGTTATTGGATCGGAAATGCATATACGCATATACAGTAAGCATATAGACTATATACGCAATAGAAATAGAACCTTCGGTTTTCTTTAAAATGTACCAAACATCATTTAGACATAAATATCACATTTATATGGGATGGTCCTGCACAAAAAAAATAATAAAAAAAAAAAAAAAATAATAATAATAAAAAAGAGTTGGAGGGAAAGACGGAAACAATACAAATGTGAAGACATTGCATTTACAAAGTTTGAAATGCACCAAGGGCCTCAGAGACAATTTCACTGCGAGGCAGTGAAACGATACAGCACTAGTATACAATGTTCGTCAAACTAGCAGGGCTGGCCCTGGCTCCAGTCGGCACTAGCATAGTCTAGTATGTGGGTGCTAGGCAAGCGGAGCAATTTGCAGAGTGTGTCACAGATACAACCATAGCTTCCAAATGTATTCAGAGCAAACTCCCTGCCACTCCTGGAATGTTGTTTAGTAAGGGGAATAATGCACTGCAGGGGATGCATTCATTATATCACTTGTTTCATCGGCTAATTAATATAGAACGAAGGACGCGGAATATCCATAACTTAAAAAAAATGAATAATAATAAAATAAAAAAAGGTATTCAGGAGAGCCCTAACAACCAGCAAATCAGTAGGAGGAACTACCAAAGAGGCCTGCAGTCATAAATGCGCATGACCAATGAATAAACTTCATTAGTCTTCAACTTCAAGTCTTCACTGTATCCTCCTATTTTTATACCATTATTGATGCACCGCAATAAAACTAGATTAACTTAACAATACTACTGGTAAGTGAGATAGCAGTAAACCTGGCACAACAGGAGAATAGTATTGCATAGTATTGACATCAAGCAGACAATAAGCATGATACAAGAATGAAACAAATTCAGAATGACTCTTGAGACAAGAATGTCATTAGCACAAAGGAGATTTAAAAATTATATCTGTAATTTGGAAAGTGATAACCAACAAGTAAGAAAGAGATATAGCGTTTCCTGCCCCTAATACAACACCATTCTGTAGATGGACAATAGTTCAGATTTTTACACATTTAGCACACACTGACCAGGATGTCACCTGTAGCCATGAATATTTATGAGAATATTAAGCAATGCTCTCATTATAATGCAGACCTACGGTATAGGTCACATCTCCACTTAGCAACGCCAAGCCAGGCGCCTGGCTCCTGTCATCTTGGGTAGCCCTGTGGAGGAGTGACATCTCCACAGCATTTCCCCCACTACAATAATAGCTCCACCTGAGCCGGTGCCAACACAAACGCCACCTGCACTCCCCTGGATAGGGCCGGGCTAGGATTAGGGTTCTGGGAAGCAGGGTAAGATGATATAGAATGGTAACTGATGATACAGCAGCGGCTGCCACTAGCAGCTGCGTACAGGGCACAAACAGACGCAGTAGCACCTGGCCTGGGAGGCACGGGGGCAGTCATGCCCCCGCCCCCTCTCTCTATTTTATTCAGGAGGAAGAGGAGGAGGGTCTGGGAACAGCCGTGTCACCCAGCGGGGAGGAGAATACAGACAGGGCTATCATACGCAGTGACAGCCAGGGCTCCAGTGCTGGTATAGGTTCACACTGTGTGTGCCAAACTGACACGGTCACAATAACTGCGTGTGCGTGTGCGTGTGTGTGTGCGCGCGCATGCGTGCGAGAGAGAGAGAGAGAGAGAGAGAGAGAGAGAGGCAGATGAAGGAGTCCAGGGCTAGCTCTACTATTACTGCAGCAGTTGCCTCGGTACATTACGGCTGGAATTAAAAGCGGTCACCGTCACGCAGCCTATGCCTACACCTCCATACCGCCGCCCAAAGTCTATCTGGGCCATCTGCTCAGTGAGCTCATTTGCATCTAGTGTTTCATGCCAATATGGTAAATGGACTGCATTTATATAGTGCTTTTTCACAGGCCACTCAAAAGCGCTGTACATGGGTGCCTCACACGCACCCATTCACACACGCATTCACAAACCGACGGTGGTGTCTGCCATGCAAGGCGCCATCCGACACATTTAGGGTTAGGTGACTTGCTCAGGGACACCTCGAACACTTAGCCAGGAGGAAGCAATCGAACCAGCGCCACTGCTGCCCTCATAGAACCAGCCTGGTACAGTGTGTGCATCTCCCTCACTGAACAGGAAACCACATCAACCACACCTCTTTTGTTCTTGTGCTCTTTCAGTCAACACTCAGCAGTATGTCTGTCTGCACGAACACCACATTTTGGCTGAACACACTTGTACTGATGGTTGAAAAGACAAACTGGGTAAATTAATTATAGTTACAGAGATCAATGGTGGACATCTGTCTTGATGGTAAACAACACAGACGGAAACTAATGCTGGGATTTTACCACACGTACAACCTATACATCCAGATAACATTTAGTTACATCAGGTCTAATAGAGCAAACTGTTCTCAAACTGCGGGTCTGGGCCCCCCAAGGGGACATGGGATGCAAGATAGAAGTGTTTTATGATGTTCTTGGATGTTTATACATTTTACACTTTATGTCATGCTAGTAAAATTATCCTATAGGAGGCCATGACTCGAGTTTTATGACCACTATAAGTCATGTGGCTGTCTTATGAAAGAGAAAAAAAAAAAAACAGGAAGAGAAACAAGAATTCACTTCTGCACTCATCCTTTCAAATTCCCCATGCCTAATGCAACCACGTGAAGATGCATCACTGCTACAGTTGTAGCCTACAGTATTCTGACCCTCTCATTGAGCTGTACTCCAGTACACTACAGTCGTCTTGAATACAATGCTACAGGGAAATAATGGTCAGCAAATTATAATCACAACCTTTTTGGTGTTGTGATGCTTTAAAGTCATCTGAAGTCAATATTCTCTTTGGTTAACATTTAAATAATTTATCGGGATTGTCAATAGCTGAATAGTTCATACACCAGTCATCGTAAGTATACACATGCTGTTAGAATAATGACATCAGTGATCATGGTTAACTTAGTTCCTAAAGCATCATACTATTACATATCAACATACTGAATCATTAAGTACTTAATAATTGCTAACAGCTTATACACTATGAGCTTAAACATGAGAGCTGATCCTAACAGACCAGGAAGGATAGGCTATATTTATTATATACATTATATAAAAGAGAAATTTGTCCAATGCCGGGTTTACACCAGCCGTATAGCAGAAGAACATACTGGAAGTGTAGTCTGCTTCCATTTGGGGCCCATGTTAGTTGACTAGCTTGTTTACACAGGTCGCAGTCACGCGGGTAGTACGCAGGCTATTTTCTTTACACAGTATATTGAGGAAATGCATTTTTGCGTCTGCGCCCGTGACATGTCTGGCGTAAACTACCATTTATTCAGATGCCGTTTAGTATTTGGTGTACACCTGACGTGTACGCCTTGCTCCTACTGTATTACATAAGCCGTGACTGCATTTCAAATCTTACATGATCCTGAATGTTGTTAGTGTTAGTTAGAACGTCTGTAGTTTGCAAATATTGTGCTGCATAAAAGAGAGATTCTTATTTTCATGGGAACTAAACTGTGTTACATAGTGTGTAAATAAAATCTATTAGGATCTGCCCAAACCTTTGATCCCAGAGTTTACGAGTATACCTTATACAAGCCTTTTTAGAACACAAACATGGCTGAGTTGAATAGGTGCAAAACAGTAAAGATCTGCTGATGGCTGTAAGTGGATACAGTATGTGGATATGGTATTTGCAAACCTCTGTGAATGTGTGTGTCCGTCTGGCCCAGGAGCCCCTTAGCGTCACTGTGAGTGTAACAGCAATGGACGTGATGTCCTAGTGTTCTTCAAATGCCCTCTTAGGCACAGAAGGATAACACAGGGCACAGAAACGGGGGCCTATTGGCAATGTTCAAGGCTTTCAACTCCATAACTAGCGATATTGTGTTGGGCAGACATGACCCCGAGTTCAAAGCAGGAACAGACCAAGCCCAGAGCTGGTAGCTATTAGGCCAGTTCTCAGTTTGATACTAGCACTGCACAGTACTGTCTCACTACGCAGCTAAGGAATATAGTTTACACCTAGTATAACAGGCTACACTGCTTTTGGTGTTAAGCTGGTGCAAACAGATTTATGAACAAAGTTTTAGGCATTTCTATGCCAGTAGACAAATCGCATTCTTCATCCTAAGGTAAATTAGGCTGAAAACTTGCTTTATGATTTTATTATTATACATTGTATTTGTCTGCTTAACTGATAACCAAAGATATAATAATCAACTAAGAGACGATAATAAATGGGGTTAGGGTTAGTTTGTGTGGTTATATGATTTCTGAAGAATCTTTTTCCTTTATAATAATTGGCTAAATATAGTCTGTTATTCCTTTTATTACAGAGAATTGTTAATTATGGTCTGTTTGAAACAGCAGTGCCACAGTATCTGCTTGATCCTGAGGCACATTACAGTAGGTTGTTTGCTTTCAGGACCCAATTATTTTCCTTGCCACAGAAGCACAATGTGTTCTGTATGCTATAGTTCAAATTTAGCTGGACTCAAAGGAATTATTGACAGGTAATTTAAGTCCTGTCAAGAGAAAAATTGGGAAATTGCCAGACATCACACAGATAAACAGAATAGTCATCAATCCAATACTGAAATCGACGATTTCGACGTCTCTTCATAAATTACCAATAAGAGCTAAAATGTCACACCATCCATGTATAATATTCGACCAATACAATGACCAAATTGCCACCTCAAGTTTATTCGATTTTCCAACATTAATTAATGCGAGAGCAAATTGTGTAACATGTAAAAGGAGACATCGTTGTTCTACGTCAAAAAACGCTGCCATTCAACCAATCTAGTACATGTATCCATATATGGTTCTTTACGTCATAGCAGGCACAGCTGATGCTGGTATGAGGGGAGTTAATGATCCGTGACTGACGCCAAATGTTAGTGAGCTTAGAGGGTTCGATTTACACGCAAACCCCATACCAGCGTTAACTAGTGCCGTTTCTCAGTCGTACTAAGACACGTTGAGATGCACCTCCAGCTACATTTCGACCATTCACTCTCATTTGAATGAAGATGTTATGACTGCGCAGGGATTCCCTTGCAGGAACAGTACCAGATGCAGATAAAGGTCATTTCGGTAAAAAATAAATAAAAATGTCTTGAATCCAGCCACATAATTGTAGGGTGTAGAATAGTCAGAGGATAACCTTGAGCACCCATTTAATGTTTTAAGTCTGCGGATGCCCGACTCAAATAATAAAGGCGAATATATAATGAGCTTGTCATAATACCACGAATAAAACGAACTCATAGACCTGACATACAACTGGTCAACGTCTCGTGAAGCTGACTCTATCCAGCTAGCTAGTGCCTTAGCTCGCTAGCCTGCTCATGTACTGTAAACCCACTCTAATGCTAGCGAGCTAGCTTGCTACCAAACCAGCTCTCTGATCAGTTGTATAAGCTTAATATCAAAATAAAACCTTACCGTGAATGGAATGTCATTGACGCTTCCCACCGAGTAGCAGCAATCCCCGGGGTTCACGGCTCCAGTCAGCACCTGGTGTAGATGCATTTTCCTAATATGTTAGCAGCAGATGTATATTTAATTATTTACAAGTCCACCCTCTCGGTTTCTCCATCTAGCGACTGCTAAGAATCCCATCAGCAACGTTGTCCTCTGACAGTGGCGTCTTCCTATACAAACGGCAAGCTTATGGAAAATTAGTTTCCCCCGTTTAATACATTTTCGATATGCCCTGACATCTATTTAAACGTCTAACAGTTGCTGTCATCTCTCATTGTCAACATCATCGCCAGGATTATTCCGTGGAGCCGAGGCAGCAGGATCTCTGCAGCGATCCTGACATGCGCGCTCATGCTTTTCTTAAGGCACGACTGCAAGGCCATAGAAGTGGTCATTCTAGGTTATAAATTGTCAAATTTTAAATTTTACTGCTGCTTTTAATGCTGCTGCGCCGACCTGTTTTGCGGTATAGCAAATAAGAATGCGTATGTGCACAGCAACAATTTGACATACTTTATTGAAATGTGTAAAATGTATGCGTGACATAGTGCTACTCTTTCTAGGTTTCATTTTCTATATTCCGGACATTCCAGTTTGTATAGCGCGGTTCGCTCTGATGAACGATCGTGTTCATTGATCAGCGAGACTTTCTGCGTACTCTGGAGCATAACTGTTTTTATATGAATGGTAATCTGTCAATAAAGAAAGAATATCCCCTTTTCTTTAAATTAATATAAAATGTTATAAAATTGCCTTTTGAAATCTCCTTCTGGAGGAAAACACATTAATGGTTATGTATAATGAAACATTTCATGTGACGTTTGCTATATTTGTGGCATACAATGTAGTGATTATTAATCACTAAATTGGCACACCAGAGTTATAGGCTACAGGCTGAATTGTCCAAGTTTTTTTTGTTTTTTTTCTTACTCCAATTTTTCAGTTGGCCATATTGCACTTAATGTGACCTGTTAATACTGCCAGTTGTGTTTTATTGTGACTGAAGACCCAGAGAGTGAGTCAGCTATAGCCTACCTTACTAAACTAAAGCACAGTGAAGCTCTATCTCACTCATTTCATTATGCCCCCTCTCTTTATCTCCTCCGCATATCTTTTCTTGCTTATCTTACTGAAAAGATTTAATAGAATAGCTTTTGTCCTGATTTTCCCTCTTATTCCCTCTCTTGTTTTAATCAATGTTTCCCTCTTGTTCTTTTCTTTGATTCTAAATAGATTATAAAAAGGACAGTAGTGGCAATTCAACCCAATCACAGTGGTAGTCTTATATCAGCAGATAGGGCTGACCTGCTAGCATTACGACACACTGCACAACAGGAGAGAAAACAGTTAGGCAATCAGGCCCACAGAGCAGGTGACACATATACAAAGGAATGATGTACTGTGATCATGTGGTATGTGTAATCCTGTTTAGCCTATATAGTCCATTCAGCTGTTTGACGAAATGTCAAACTTTACAGCTGTTGAGACTAATAACCAATTGAATATTATTTCCTAGAAAACAACATCTTGAATCTCTCTTGAATTGTAAAATAAAAGCTACGCCATTCTTGTTGCTGCACTTCAAACAGTAGTAAGCCTATAGAGTATATATTATAACAAAAATGAAGGGGTCCAGTGACACGAAAGAGAGAAATCTTTCCAGAGATATGATATGTCAGTGTCAGCCTTTTGCTGATCTTAAACGACTTGTGACTCCGCTGCAGACATTCATCCTGCTATGGTCTAAGCCTGATAACAACAGTCAATGACTGGAAAAAGCTAAGTTGCATATCTATGATGGTTTAAGGGAGGTGGTTTAAGGCACATGGTTTATTTAAACCAGACATTAAAGACAATTAACCCTTACGTGCCCGCCCATTCAAATTTCGTGTGAAACCAAGCCAAAACATACACTGTCTTAAGTGACACAGGTGACGAGAATCTGGCCAAAAGGGATGACATGAAGGTTGCAAAATGATAGCCCTTTGAAATTAGGTCAATATTAGAGAACTATATCTCAAACGATGCATAAAGAAAAGGCACAGCAGTTAATTTTGCATGTTGGCAGCATATAAGGTGACATGGGATGAGGAAAATGCAAATATTCATGGGTTTGTGTGTGTGCCATAATGGAGACTGGGAGCATGAAACCGCTTAGTACAGACTGCAGAGCTGTTTGCAGTTGCTATAGGGTTTGGAGGAGGGTGATGCAGTGTTTGTAGTCTCTGTAGCACCATTGGGAGACAAAGGCCTGATCTACAGAGAGTAGAATTAAATGCATTATAGATTTTCTCATTTCATGGATGGCTGCTAGCTGGATGGGGTTCCGGCCTGGCCCTGAAGTACAAGCCATTCAGCTCCCCAGAATGGCAATGTAATTGAGCCTCTTTCAATCTCTTGATAAATAAAACAATACACATTTTTATTTTTTTTTTACATTTCATAGTAGACCTAAAAAGAAGATATTGCACAGCTTAATGAAACTGTTGAAATTATGCTTTTTTTTTTTACTATGCTATGGAAAAGGAGCCTTACCCAGTAGGGGGGCTCATAACAGCAAAATAAATGATTTGAATTATTTACTGGTTATGTAATTACTGTAGCTTTACACAATGAGAAGATGACCAGAGGATGTTCAGATAAAGACAGTGTAAAGGCAGTTACCCTTAGAGGGATACAAAAATACCCCACCCCCTTTGTGTTAAAGGGGGTGGGGGGAACAAAGTGGCTTTTAGAACTTCCAAAACACTTTCTACATGAATTCTCTAAGCAATGTCTCGAAACTATCGGGTAGAATCAATAATTTAGAGAACACATTTTTTTTTAAATCATGTGATATTTTTCATCTTCCTTTCCATCCATCCATTTCAATATGCCTTTTGTGAACAAGATTTGTACATTTCCTGTCATAATTGCTACCTGTAATGACCCTGGCCTATTGCAATTAGAACTGCAACTATCTCCCCTACAACTACTATCACTATCATGTTTTAAACAGAAATATAAGCTGTTTGAAGCTCACGATTTGTGATTTATTAGAATATATTATAGTATCCTTCCAGGCTGCAGTGAGTTCTCCTTCCCCAGTTGGTTTTCAGCACGCCTGCTCGGTTGTAACAGCACACAAGTTAACGTGGGAGGTAGCCACATAAACTTGTGTGCTGTTACAACCCCCATCCTCTGTCTCTTCCTATCTCCCTCCTCTCACACGCACTCCAATTGCTGTGGTTTCTGGGTCTGCAGAGATACTAAAGATTGATGATGGCTATTGCAGAGCCTGTGTCTCTGACACTGTCCCTTCTCCGGCTACTTCTCCTTCACAGCCACTGCCGGCCCTTCCCCTCTGCGAAGAAGGTCAGCTGCTTTTACCGTGGTCAAGCCAGGCCATCCGTCTCTGCACTCCGGGCAGCCTTGGGCTGGCTAATGAATCTCCCTCACCATGCATTTGTTTCGTCGATGATTAATTACTGCTGCAGATGTGTGTGTGTGTGTGTGTGTGTGTGTTACAGTGTTTGCCACAGTAACTGATTCAGGGCCATTGAGGTTCCTGTTTACGTGCATCCCTGTGCGCACACTCAATGTAATTGTGTTTTATTTGCATGTGTGTGTGAGTGCATGTGCACGTGTGTGTGTTAGCATGTGTGCGGTGGGGCTCTCTTTCTTGTGCGGTAACTGGATTACCTGTTTTTCATCTCCACGTCATAGAGCTTCATTGTGTTTCACATTCATATTCTATCTGTCGGCTAATCCCCTCTATTTTTGGCAAGCAGGTGCTTGTACTGAGGGGATGTGTGTGTGTGTGTGTGTGTGTGTGTGTGTGTGTGTGTGTGTGGCATGTGTATTGCATTTTACATTTGTGTGGCATGGCTTTATATTGTAGGCTGTACACAAAGAAAGAGAAAGAGAGAGGGAGAGAATTTATTAGTATAGGAACAGATGGTGGGAGGATGCAGAGCCCTGATTGGCTCTTAGGTTTAGGAGATCAAGGGCTTGGCGCACACACACACACACACACACACACACACACACACACACACACACACTACCAAAGCTTCTAATCCCATCTGAGTTGCAACAGGTTGGTGAATCACTGTAGCAGAAAGTGAGAAATGTGGGGAATGTGTTTGTGTGGTGGTTGGAGGGGTTGGGGGGGTTACTCCTGTACAGTATGTAGATGTGCTTTGTTGGGGTGAGAACTGGAATAATCCATGTAGCTAGTCAGCTCAGCTCAGTGCAAAGGCGTGTGTGTGTGTAGGAGAGAGAGAGAGAGAGAGAGAGAGAGAGAGAGAGAGAGAGAGAGAGAGAGAGAGAGAGAGAGAGAGAGAGAGA
>JAODLI010003140.1:0-10075 GCA_027575585.1 Percopsis omiscomaycus | reverse complement strand
CATTTAATCCTTAAAACAGTTTACAAGTTACAATAAACAAAGTTATCATTCACACTTCAAGTTTACAATCTTCAAACGGTAAAAAATTGCTAATTGCGAAGTGCTTAAAATTTTAAGAGCTGATCTAGCAGAGTAGAAGGGATTTATTTACATTTTTTTTTCCCACTCAGGTAACAGATTTTCACATGGCCGAGCAGTTTCGAGCAGAGGCACTGAATGGCCCAACGACACAGGGAGGCCTGCCTCCATTTTCTTGGGACAAGTTTAACAGTACGGTTCACCAGGGTTTACCGGAGTACTACAACTTCTCATTTGTCGGCATGCAGCCCTTTCTCTTCAAGCCCTGAGAGGCAGACTGGGTACTATGTGTGTCCGTTGAATGTTTGTTTTTAAGGAACAATGAATGTAATTTGTTGTGGACATGACCCCGATGTTACACAGGAGATCTAAAGCAATACCAAAGACTGCACAATTTTAGGACTTGCTGGATGCTTCCCTGCTCGTTTGTCAAATCACACTGTTGCTCGACTATTAATGTCTGGGGAAAGAGATTAAATATGAAATCTTTTTAGTTCTTTGAGACCTTTGCCTTGTACCATTTTATTCTTTGGACAATCATGATCAAATGGTCTGAAATGTTTATTCTTGTCTTAAATTGAAAGCCATATTTGTGTTTCTGATTTCTATTTTGTATGCGATTGAATGTTTTCAAGCATGTGGACACATCTTTAACTAATGCGATGTTAATCTCAGGGCTATTTGAATGCCACGATTTATCCTTGACCATCCATTTTTGTGTGAATTATGTTCTACATTTTATTTCATGCAGTGCTGTACAAGTTAGAATTTCTTATTCTTATAGTTAATTAAAAATTAAAATTGTGAGTATCTTTAAATTCCCAAGTCTTGCTTACGTCTTGTTTTTGTGCATTGCTAACATTTACATTTACATTTACAGCATTTAGCAGACGCTTTTCCCCAAAGCGACTTACAATTAGTACATTTGTCAACAGTTGAACCGGTTAACCACCAGTTTTGCAAGCAGTTAACATTCTCCTAGAATAAGGACAGCATCATGTAACCATGGTTACTTTACCTATGCATTTGCACAACATTACTCGAAGGTTTATCATTTAATCCTTAAAACAGTTTACAGTTTACAAGTCATTTTGGATAAAAGCGTCTGCTAAATGATGTAACTGTAACAAGTTACAATAAACAAAGTTATCATTCACGCTTCAAGTTTACAATATAAGTTTACAAGTTTACAATATTCAAACAGTAAATAATTGCTAATTGCTAATTACTAATTGCTAACTCAAAACCAGCCTGTTGAAGTGCGGAACATTGCCTGTGTAATTAATGGCCTGACATGGCTGTGTCATTCATTGAGGGTTGGGTTGGTTTAATGGCAACCTGAAAAAAATGAAACTAATTTGATCGGCGTATTTGAATTACTTTTATAGGAACCCGTGAAACATTGAGATTATCTTTTGAATTTAAGCCTAATTTTACACAAATGTATTGTTTGTTTGATAAGTGTGGTAAAATGATAATATACAGCGATCAGCCATAACATTAGGACCACTGACAGGTGACGTGAATAACACTGATGAAGTGGATGTGTTAGAAGCAGGAAACAAAACATGGGCAAGCGCAGGGAATTGAGCGAATTTGGCATGGGCCAAATTGTGATGATCTACACGACTGGGTCAGAGCATCCCCGAAACTGCAGCTCTTGTGGGGTGTTCCTGGTCTGCAGTGGTCAGTACCTAAAGTATCAAAAGTGGTCCTGGGTCATCGGCATCATTGATGCACGTGGGGAGCGGAGGCTGGCCCGTGTGGTCCGATCCAACAGACAAGCTACTGTAGCTCAGATTGCTGAAAAAGTGGATGGTGCTTCTGATAGAAGGGTGTCGGAACACACAGTGCATCGCTGTTTGTTGTGTATGGGTCTTGGTAGCTGCAGACCAGTCAAGGTGCCCATGCTGAAAAGGGCGACCTACACAATATTAGGCAGGTGGTCATAATGTTATGGCTGATGGCTTATATACAGTGCAACAAAATCAATTTGTCTACTAATAGGGTAGACAAATTGATACACAGACACACACACACAATGTTCTTGCGGGTAGACCTTGTTTGGTTTGTTTATTTACAGATTCTCCGTGTATCAACACACTGTTAATATATTAGTCGTTTCGCCGGGAGGGTTCAAGGGGGTGCTTCCCACGTCCGTGTTTGATCCCCCGCTCTGCTCGTATAGGGAGACAGGTGATTAGTTAAAACACGCCTGCTCCCAATCCTGGGAGTCCCGTGAACCACACCCCCAACCCTCTCTCTTACTCTCACAGACGGCGCTAAACCACGGCCACACCTTCACACAGGGATTACGGGCCCAGCACATTGGCTAGATAAGACATCTAGTTATTGGCCCTGTTTCCAATCCCTATGGTCGATGAAAGAGAAGGCTTACTTTGCATGTGATGTCCCGACCAGCATACATTGTGACTCCCCCAGTCTCTGGTGACCCCAGGGGACCAAGTTAGTGATTCACCCTTTCCTTTTGAAAAAGAGGAACTGAAACGCCTGTTACTCCGTGTTCATTTAAGGTCCACCCCGTCTCTCTTCTCTTGTGAGCCATAAGCAACGTATGTAGCACAGCAGCAGGTCTCTACAGCGTATGCGTCTCTTTTGCTCGCCTTCACCATGGCCAGGACCGGCAAGGACTGTGGTCCCGGCCACAAGTATGACAAGCTTCTTGTCACCTGTATCCTACAACCATTCACCAGACCTAGGGCAAGGCCTCCGCCTAGACCAACAACAGGTGGGTCCTGTAGAATCACTCACGACGAGACACGCAATTTTTTTGAATTGGTATTGAATTCAAAATGTACAGTATGTGTTTACACGATCAACACCAATACATGGTATAGTGGTTTAAACCCGGGTTCAATTTCACAAAGTCTCCGTGTGCCTAGCCATTGTGTATCAATATGTAACTGTTTCTGTACGTGCAAAATAACAGTGAATCCTGCTTTGTTTCCCAACAGAGCCGTCTCCTGCTGTGGCCATCATTTCCAGAAGTACTTCCCCCGTCGGCCAAGCCAACCCTGTGCTACTGACTCCAGTTCTGTTGGTCTCAGTAGGGGTGGTAGCGCTGGGGTCCATCCTGGCTCTCATATTATTGTCCATCATATACAGAAGACAGGCCAGAGAAAGAAACGTTGCAGGTAAGGATGCGTAGAGAAGGTTAGGTAGGGAGGCAGTTGTGTGCTTATGTTGTTGTTTATGGCTTAAATGTAACACACAGTGCCACTGTTTGAGAGTCACGCAGAGGAAGCAGGGTGGTAAGCATGTAGGTGATGAAGCGCAACGTTCGTCACCCCAGAAACTCCTCTGTTTCGGTTCCCTTCTCCTCTGGGGTCCCATGGGACATCCCCGCTCTCTGTCTATTCTGGTTTGAGCACACATCCGTTGGGTGAGGAGGGTAACGAGGTCCTCATGAGACCTTTAAACACATTAACTGACAACGATGCACATTGAAAGATGCGTCCATTACAGTCTTCTGCAAGGTTCTTGCATGTAAATAGTGAAATCTAGTATCTAGTATCTGTGCAGTTGGCTATTGTGACCAGGGGGCGTCCATAATTGCAAGTTATCCTAAGCAGCTTTAACGTGTTCTGTGTCCAATGTCTGTGTTCATTTTCATATCTCAAGTGACTTTGATAACTGAATAAAATCATTAAAATAATTACTAAATTGTTAAATAATAACTGTAATGTAATGTATAATAATTACCATATTATACTCAATTTATTTTTATTGTGTTCCTTTCACAGTGGATACAGAGTCAGGTAATGACCCGCTTAACCATACAAAGCCAATTCATGTCAAAATCCGAGCACCGCTTTTAGAGGGAAGCGTTCAAGCAGAGCTGCCTCAGGAGGAGCCCCTTCCATCTTGTCCTCCTCTCAACGGGGGACCGCTGACAGCCTCAAGGCACGGGGGCCAGGTGGCATGCAGAGGGCCCCCAACACCTGGGGGGACAGAGGTGGAGGGCGGGGCAGTTATGTGCAGCTCACTGGAGGGACACACGATTCCACTTCCTGCTACGGAGCTGGGAGGAACAGCCCTAGTTACGGCCAAAACGGTGTAGATGTGTGTGTGTGGGGGGGTGGGGGGGCAGCCTCAACACACCAGATTGATTTTGAAAGTTTAGCTTGAACCTAAAGAGCCAAACTATTGTTCTCATGGGCTACGAGTTATCAATTGTGTGTGTGTGTGTGTGTGTACGCACATGCTTTAAAAGACTATAAGGTGACTTTGTTTTATTCCTTTCAATATTATTGGACATTCATTTATTCGTTTTTATTTATCCAAACATTTATTGCTCTATCCCTGCCGGTTTTTTATTATATCCGGCTTTGTGTGCATTGATATTTTGCGCTGCTATTTCTGAAATATGTGTTAACAGTAAATGACAGATTAGACTCCAGTAACGTCTTGAATATCATAGCATATTTCTGTTTTCTTTGGGATGAATTGTATGTTATGTTTGTACATATACCGTACGTGCTGTGTATATACTTATATACTTTTTTTTTAGTGCAACCATTTTAATGATAGCATTGTTCTTGTATACAGAATGAAACTTTGTTCTGCATGTACTGAATCACTGAATTCACTGAATCACAAAACAAACATAATAAAACACTGATGTTATGTACATAAAGGTTTCTATCTAATATTTTAATACAACACAAAACAAAAATCATCACTTACAAGTGTTTATGAAGACACAAGGTAGCATAGTATGGAACTAAACTAATATTCCCAGAATATTATGGTTAAGTATTTGTTTTTCTCTATTTTTACAGTAGGACTAAATATTCTCTGATGACTAGATATTTACATGGTAAATAGTTTCCAGCTGTTAATATTTTTTTGTAAAGGTAAACAAAGAACTAAGTTTAATGTATCTTAGAATAGAACATTTTCAGGATTTTTCCAAAGGTCCACATGTAGGAAAGTCCCGTTGGATTATCTGCGTTATAGTGAAATGGCAAAAAGGCAGTTTGGTAGGGAGAAGTCTGTCAGCAGTGAGTGAATCTTAGGTTCAAGGATATATTTACTGTACATAGGAAAGTGCAAATTGCATATTTAAGGCTGGAAATATGACGTGTAGACTCTGTGGAAAATATACATAATGGAGCTGCAGGCCAACAAATGGATGTCCAGATACAGTAGTAGGCATCTGCAAGTCTTTCTTTAAACTTCACTCCTTTGACGCCGCAACACCGTTGCCTCAGGCCCATACGTGAACACTGTGGTTATGCTCAATCCCTCCACTAGATGGAGGCAGTGTTCACAGGTAGGTGCTGGGGTTGTCGGCCAGGTGGAAGTACTCCGGCAGGCTGCTGCTGGTCTCCCGCCGGAGGACTTTGGTTGACAGGGTCTTCCTCTTCTCGAAGCCCTCTGTGTCGGCCCCTCGCTTCTCCAGGCTGGACTCGATCATCTCCGCCAGGTCCTGCTGTAGCCGCTGGAAGTTCTCCCTAAGACGAAGGTTGATCGCTAACGTGAGGCCGTTTGTGTTAGCACGAAGTGAAACGAGATAAAAAAAAATAATTAAAAAAAGACTCACGCGGTTGGTGGCGTTGGCAAGTTGTATTTTGCCCCCGTCACCCCTGTTAACCAGTACGTCATTTCTTTGCCTTTACCCTGTGGGCGAGGTAGGCCAAATGTAAGGATTACTTACCATTCATAGCCTTATGTGTACAGTTCACGAATAGCAGCATAAACAAAAAAAAACAAAAAAACACACCTTCAGGTAAGTCTCTCCCCTCTTTTCATACTCAAACTGACAGTCAGTCCTCTTCAAGATGTTGATGGTGGGCTGACTGACATGAATTCTCAGTGCTGGAAAAAGAAAGACATTTACACCATTAACTCTGTACACAGCTGTCATATATTCAATTTAGACCAAGCATGCAGAAATACAATATGTACTATTGTGCGTGCACCCTGACGATACTGTAGGGTTGTATGGTTTGTTGCACGTTCTCGCCCAGTTCAGCAAAGTGTGCCTTTAATACTGAGTAGCTCAAGACTATGTAGATTACAGTGAGTTTGTACAGATATTTATTCTTATATCAATAATGACATTGTGTGTGTTTGTGTGTATGTGTGTGTGTCTGTGGTGTGTGTGCGTGTGTGTGTGTGTGTGTGTGTCTGTGGTGTGTGTGTGTGTGTCTGTGGTGTGTGTGTGGTGTGTGTGTGTGTGTGTGTGTGTGTGTGTGTGTGTCTTACGTAGCCCTGTGGACTCCATGCGTGAGGCAGTGTTGACCGTGTCTCCAAAGAGACAGTAGCGAGGCATTTTGTTTCCCACCACTCCCGCTGCACAGGGGCCTAGAAAGTCAAACTAGCGGTTACAGTGTACGATATATTGACTCCTTGTTCTCCTTGGCGCTGGTTCTGGAAGATGTGACTCAATAATATAGCTAATATAGAGTTCCCTGAGGTCTACTTTAGTCCTAAATGACAAGATTAACAAAAGGACATTTTGGCGGGAAATAAATCATGAACACGATTAAAAGAAGTCTGGATGGTGAGGGTTAAGGTACGCAATCGTTCATTTTGACCTCGTTCTCTGAGGTGGAGACGCTATACCTCGGTTACCTGAGTGTACCCCGATACGGATCCACAGGGGGATGCCTGGCAGGTGTTCCAGCTGATATGTCCCCACAAACGACAGGATGTCCAGGGCCATGTGGGAGACGTCTACCGCGTGCCGGTTTCCGTTCCGCTTAGGCAGCCCTGATGCCACCATGTACGCATCGCCGATTGTCTCCACCTAGACACCAAGATATAGGAACAGAGAGAAGGAGTCGTCTCAAGAACTAACCATCTGTCCTCAGATGTTGCACAGTAGTCTGTGGTTTAGTTCGGCATTCAGAAATATCTAGTTCGGCATTCTTTCAAATATCTAACTATAATCATATACTGTGATTATCGTATCCTAACTCTAATGACCTGTGTTCATTAACCCAAAACAAAAACCAACTGGTGTGCTGAAAAGGGCTCCTTTTGAACTCCTTTTTTCAGGAGTTGAAACAACCCTACCCAAGGGCGAGGCATTTTAAAATACCCAAACACACTGCTATTAATAATTTGCTAAACTACAGACACCATGTTACAATTCGCTTCGTTTAGACGCTTTTATCTGAAGCAACCCACAATGAGTGCGATTACAGGTATTAAGGAGCAGGAAGGGAACCTCATGATGCTTACAGGTAGGCCGGGGCATGCTGGAGAACACACCCACAGCCCTTCGGCTGCAAGTGGCCCACCCTGACCCCTAGGGTATCCTGCCTTCATGTTGTTCAAAACTTTTCCTTTAGCCGGGGGTGGTAGGTGGCCTGCATAAGGGAGCCAGGCCTGCACTCAGACAGTCACGTCTTACCTTATAGACGTCGTGGTGGTCAAGGATGCTGTCAAAGTTCTTGTAGATGTCATTCAGCATGTCCACCACTTCCATGGGTGTGCTGTAGTGACACAGGGTGGTAAAGCCCACAATGTCGCTGAAATACACTGTCACCTCCTCAAACAGTTCTGGCTCCACTTTGCCCGTCTCCTTTAGCGAACGCACCACCGGCCTGTCAACACAGTGGGAACAGAAGGGATTTGAGGAATGGAAAAACATGGCGGGTTTGCATTTGAGGACATGACTGAACATGAATAGGATTGTGCTCAAACTAAATCCTTTTACTAACTAATAACTAATACACCTGTCATACATGATTATACAAAGGTGACTTGAAATGCCTAATTCAATATCTGTAAGTTTAAGGAAATTCAGTTTATTATGTTATGCAAAGCATTTCCTTATCAAACAGAAAGATAGGTTTCACACCCTGGTAAAAACAGAAGGTTAAGTCAAGCAGGCTTTTAAATAATAGGGAAACTGAAGCTGTAACTGGACTGCAGAAGATTAAAACCAGCAGTTCCTAAAGTGGGGGGTGGGACCCCTTCAAGGGTCGCAGGATGACAATTTTAAGATTTTTAACAGGATGATGTGTTGTAACCTACCCAGGTAACAACATAAAGTTGAGGCGGTCTGCCCTGTCCCTCTCAGCTTTATATAAGGACGTCCTCTCCTCCACCAGATGCTCCAGATTTCTGGAATACATCTGCAAACGACGGATCAGATTGTCCATGTATGTCTCACTGGCCTGATTGTGCAGGTTACTGTGGAGAGGAAGAAAACACATAGAATGAAGTCCTCGATCTTAAATTGAAATGAAATGTTTTTAACTCTATAGCTTTGTTGTTTTGACCATTTTACCTGAAAATCTTGCGCAGAATTCCCTCTATTTTCTTAAAATCTGGCCTCCGTTCTGGGTCCTCTTCCCAGCAGTTCTTTATCAGTATGTACAACTGTGCGAATGTGCAAACACAAACATGCACATACACACACAAAGAGACACACACACACACACACGTATTATAAATGCCATGCTAAAACGAAATCTCATTTGGCAGAAGAATCTATATTATTACCTCAACCTCACACTCTGATGTCCCCTCAATCCAGAGGTCGGGTCTGAAGACAGCCGGTCCACAGGGATAATGCACCCGCTTCAACTTCTCTGAGAAAATTGACAAAATAAACACAGGGGGCACAAACATCAAACACTGGACTGCTATTGGGCCTATACTGAAACGAAGAAATCAACTAAAAAACATAACTACCATGCTATTGAAAATGCAACGCATTACATTGGACAGTGATGCGGTACTGTGTCATGTTCCTATACGGTATTTCATAAGCAGGCCAGGCCTATACCTTCACGGTCAGAGCAGAGCTCCGTGTGAAACGTGGGTCGTCTCAGCACAATCTCATGGGCGATGACGGCATAGCTGTACACATCTCCTTTCTGAGACACCCCACTTTTACGCAGATGTTCTGGGGCCGTCCACAAGTCTGGAAGCAGAGATGGACAGGGAGAAGAAGAAGAGGGGAGGAGAGGAAAGTTAGAATTGCCAGAAAACACCTCTTTAATGCATTAAATCAGGAGTGTCAAACTCAATCAGGGCAGGATAGTCTAGTGGTCTGGGTGTTGGACTCCCAGCCAGTAGGGGGCAGGATAGTCTAGTGGTCTGGGTGTTGGACTCCTATCCGTAAGGTCATGGGTTTGAGCCCCAGAGCTGCTCCATGTAATAGCACCATGTAACTGTAAGTCGCTTTGGATAAAAGCATCTGCTACATGCTGTAACTGTAACTCAATCACAGAGAGAGTCAACATTTAAAACTGTGATTACTTGGGAGGGCCAGACAGGTTAGACAAAGTTTGGTTTATGAACAAATACCTGTAAAACTACTGACATCCCACTAGAATGAATCAGTCACGTCAGCAAGGGAATATGCAATGAAGTATTTTCCCTGTGCTTGTAAATCGGTGGCCAGCTCACAGACACGATAAGCTTGCTGTTGCAGTGCATTCTGGGACTTGTAGTATCCACGTCTTATATACCGGCGGGCCAGTCATGAGAGATATATGATATTTTCTCGCAGGCCGGATATAATTGTACAGCGGGCCGGAAGTGAGTTCGACACCGCCTGCGTGAACTCACGGCAAGCATTGTTAAAGCACAGGCCCCTCGGTAACCCACCAACGTAATGCTCAAGGTCTCACCTCTGCCTGGGCTGATTATAGTGTGGCAGCCAAAGTCGGTGATCTTGACCACCATGCGATTGTCGACCACACAGTTGGTGGACTTGAGGCGGCCATGGGCCTCAAGGTTACTGGAGTGAAGATATGACATACCCTGGTAGGGAGAACATTCTATGAGATGAAGGTATTGTAGCATCATTAATGTGATCTTGGACTTTATACAACCTGGAGGTATTAAATCTAAAAGCCTTAAAGGTACCCCCAGTAGACTTTATCCTACTTAATGGGGGCAGGATAGTCTAGTGGTCTGGGTGTTGGACTCCAAGCCAGTAGGGGGCAGGATAGTCTAGTGGTCTGGGTGCTGGACTCCCAGCCAGTAGGGGGCAGGATAGTCTAGTGGT
>JAODLI010003139.1:0-10076 GCA_027575585.1 Percopsis omiscomaycus | reverse complement strand
CACACACACACACACACACACACACACACACACACACACACACACACACACACACACACAAACAAACACACACACACGCCTGAGAAGTGCCTGTGATTAATTGCGACTGTTTGGGCTCTCCGGCTAATCTCTTCTGTGTTGTGTTTAATTAAAGGCACTGTCTGAAGTTATTACTCTGTTTACATATTCATCGTTTATGCTGCAATCTGATCAATGCCTCGGCCCCACAGGTGACAGGCACTCTAATCACTGGGCTCTGAAGACTTCCCCCCGCTTTCCCTGCGAGACAGAGGCACGTCCTCTCTATCACAATCAAGGCCGTCTGGAGAGAACAAGAAGAGAGAGAGAGAGATTGGCTAATTCCTCAAATTAACTATTAAAATGTTTGAATCTTCCCATAGGAGGTTGTATAAGGGTAGATAAATGCTGGAAGATCCCTCGCAGATTTCACGCTCTAATTAAGTACAACATTGACATCTGAGTTTAAGTGTGTCAAGAAAACCTTTCTTGTACAACTTTGACACCCCAAGTCAAAACTGTGCGGCTGGATTAGACAACCTGTAAAAACGTAAGGAAAACTTTTCTTATATACTTTATTTAATATCTGTTTATCTGAGGTGGAAGTACTAGCCATGTCTTTGCAGTGACTGTGCGCTAAACCAGGTGGTTTTAATTACCTGTTCAACAAGGTAGGGGAAACGAATTAAATCAGATGGTTCGGCGCATTGCGGAAGCAAACACACTTTTCGAGCACCGCTATTACCATTTAATAAAAATCCATCGACAGTGGCTTGGTGGTCTTACCTTATGGTCACGCTGGGGTCATGGGTCACGCCGCAGGTCATAACAGCCTTGGTGCCTTTAATCACACTCTGGTCCTGCGGGGGCTTGGTGATGCGAGTCCGTGCTGCCAAGGCAAAACAAAGGCACGCGTCACAGTCTGCTTGTGCATGGATGATTATACTGAGACTGTCAAGTTGACACTGGGCTTAGTCCTGACGCTTCCTCAATTTGGTTTGCTAATGAAGGTGGATCATATCAGTGCTTCACAATGTATGGTGCCTTGAGAAATTAGTTTGAGTATCAAAAAAAGTGCTTAGTGGACAATATTATACAATGGAATGGAATAGAATAGTGAAACTAGTGAAAATTTGCCATCAGCTTCAATGTAGGCAACATGTAGGCCTACCTATACAATGTGATGGCAGTAATCTACAAAAAATCCAAATCTAACTAAAAGAAAAATTCCAGAAGTTTCACAAAAACAAACAACAGAATATCGCATAAACATGTTTTAGTTTTGGCCATTTTTTCAGATCTCTCTCCAGATTTGTACAGACTGAGGCTTGGGACACAAAGTTTTTTGGGGAGTTTTCCTCTGTTCGATAGCTTGTTAAAGTTAGTGGGTTGTTGTTGACTTCTGTGTGAAATGAGTTAGACTGGCTTGTGGCCACATGACACTTTTACCTTGCTCAGAGGCACTCTCTACAGACCCCTCGAGAAATGATAGACACACTGGAACAGATGCCTTTTAACGTTACTGACCAATGAGACCGTGATTATCTGTAATTCTAACTTAGCGTTCGCTGCCAGAGAGCCAATTAGACAACAGGTGCAAAGGATCGATAGCAACATATACCATACCATGAAAATAATCTAAAATAAGCAAACACAATGCGGATTACAGAATGAATCATATAATTGACTACGTACTTACTTGCTAACAAAGGCAAGGTTTGATTCGGGGGTGGGTGGGCACCTCTGTGCTACACTGTACTCACCCCACACCAGAAGGTCAGCAGCCGCCTCGTCGATGCCCCTGGAGTTGCTGGCCATGCAGGTGTAGCTCCCAGCGTCTGACAGGTGGGAGGGGCTGATCAGCAGGCTGCCCGACTCCAGCAGAGTGAACCTTGGCAGCTGGACCGAGCCGCTGGCCAAGACACGCTCACCTACAGCAAACGCACGCCGGTGATTGATGGAGAGCGTGGAGAGAAGGCAGGGGAGGGAGGGCAGAATATTCAGTCAAAACCCAGAGTAAAGAACAATCAGGCAAAAGAAACACACTACAAAACCCTTGTTGGGGTTCAATCAGCTTTTTTGTTGACAAAACTCATTGCGCGCGCGCACACACACACACACACACACACACACACACACACACACACACACACACTCACACACACACACACTCACACACACACACACACACGCACGCACCTTTCTGCCAGGTGATGGCTGGCCTTGGCGCTCCCGAGGTCTCGCAGTGGAGAATGACTGACATCCCATCAATTACTGCGCTGTCTGAGGGGCCAGCGGTGATGTTGGGAGCAATACCTGGCACACACACACACACACACACACACGTAAACAAACGTAGGCAGACCGACAGAAATACACAATGAGGTGAGACTGAGGCGATAATGAGACACGTGAAAAGGGTTCTTTATAACAAAGCAGATAGCGTCCCGCAGATTAATAGATTTGATGGGGAGGGGACAGGGGGGAAGGGGGGAGCTGCCAGAGCCCATTCCTCATGACAGCTCTGAGGAACCTGACAAGGCGCTTCCATCTCGCCATCTCCCCGCTTCTTCTCTCGCTCAAAATAGCCAATAATTGCCGAAGCGTCTGGGGCGACCAACCGAAGAGTAGGCCCGGCCTCGCGGCGAGGCAGGGGAGAGCCAAAATGAAGAGATGAAAGTGGAGGAGAGGGTTTGCTAAGATAAAAGATGAGGAGAACAGAAGAGGGACCAGGGGGGGGGGGGGGGGTAAAGGGAAGACGGGAGGGGAGACGGGAGTGGAGATGGGCGGCACGCGTGGCACATTTGGAAGGGGAGTTGACGTACTGGTAACAGCAAGGTAGGTGTTTGTCTGGATCTCTCCCGCCAGGTTGCGAGCGAAGCACTGAAACATCCCCGTGTCGTCCGGCAGAAGGCCGTTGATCTGCAGGCTGCCTCCCACCAGCACTCGATACCTGGGGATCTTAACTGGACTGATTGGCACTGCGTCTTTGTACCACACAATGTCTGGCAGGGGCGTGCCTGCACACGGAGGAGAGAGGGGACATGGTTTTCTGGCTCCTAGTTACAAGCTACTAGCTGTGCTTTTTTTCGCTAGCGCTGACGGAGAGGTTGTCAAAGGATAACCAGGTCAGCTCACTTCGGGTTTTTTTGGCATTCTTGTGCTCTTGCTCGTGTTCACACATTCAAGCACATAGAGGCTTCACAGGGAAAACCACTTACCTCGTGCCTGACAGGGGATATTCACCACCTTCTCCATCTCTGCGCTAATGTGACCTGGTGGCTCTTTTACAAACAAAGGATGCTCTGTAGGTAAAACAGATCAAATAGGTAAATAAATAAAGCACAATAACATTACATCACATTACACATTGGAAAACTGCAACAGCTAAATGTAAAATGCAGTTACTCAGAATAAAGCTAAAGTTGTTGTTCAGTCGTCCGGCAGTTTTTGGTGGCCATTCCTATTTTCTACTAGCCTATGAAGAAGTTAAAGGTTTAGAAATAGCTTCACCTCAATTTTCCTGAAATAATAGGTAGAATTTCCCAATTATGACATTATGTGATGTTTTCTTACACAATGGAAAATGTTTATATTTATACTGAAATTTCGCCCCATTTAATTCCAGGATGGAACATGAAAATTATATTTAATAATCAACATCACAGATGAGCAGGTAATAGGAATACTGTAGATGTAACATTTTGTAAGGTTTTGGCCGCAGGTCGTGGTAATTTACCCAGAACGTGCAGATAGGCCCCAGCAGAGACCGATGGCACATTGCTACTGCGAAGCGACGCCTCACACTCGTAGAAGCCACTGTCGCTAACTGCAGGCAGACTGATGACCAATCTGCGGCCGAAATCACGGATCCCAGTGCTGACCAGGACACCATCTTTCCTCCAAGTTATACTCATTTTGACAAGAGGCCTGAGGTAGGGAAGATGAAAAGCCATGAAACAAAGAGAAAAGGGGAACCGAGAGTTTTCAATACAGATTCATATTCTGTTTCAAGGTTACAGAGCATTCAAAGAGCGCTGGGATATATATGTCATTTTGATTAAGTCTTTGAATTGGAGATAATAGTCAGAATTCAGAATGGAGGATTGTGGGAGATAGAGGAACACCGTGAAACCTTGAATCAAAGGGTACGGTAGAATGGAGGAGAGATACAAAATGAGACATGCATGAAACATCATGTTCAAACACAGTACATCAAGATTCCCTGAAATGATGAAATGTCAGAATGTGAGTTGTTTTTATAATGGGACTCTGTGTGTGTGTCTCTGTGTGCGTGTGACTCTGTGTGCGTGTGCGTGTGCTCGTGCGCACGTGTGCCCGTGTGTGTGCGTGCGTGTTCTGTACCTAGCATTGGCTACACACTCCATGATAGCCTCATTTCTTCCCACAGTGACACTGGTGTTCTTCGGGGGGATGATGATGGAAGGGGCGATGGGGTCTGCAGGACCCCCCACATCTAGACAAACACACACACACACACACACACACACACAGATGTGAAAATAACGCAAACCTCGTATGTAAGCCTTTGCTTTACATGCATTGTGAATGCATTTGACATGCATTGTAATATTTTACCAGCACGTTCTCCGTCGCATTCCATTTGCATTTTCACTTTACTATTAATACCTCTGTCTTTACTTTACATCTTTATTCTTGTGCACGCAGCATTTCCTGAGCCTGGTGTTAGCCCGGGTGTTAGGAACCATTATGTAGCATAATTGAGACAAACAGAGCAGGCGATTAAATGCAGCACAGTGGCTCCACAGAGCCTGCAGCAAACCATCGATTCACTGCCCTCAATCAGTGATCTCTCCCGCAATCTGATCTCATTTTCCTCTGCCTCTCCTGAGCACAGGTGTGTGTTTGTGTGTGTGTGTGTGTGTGAGTGTGTGTGTCTGTGTGTGAGTGCGCCTACTTGCATGCATGCACCTCCTCAGCTGTGGACACAGGGTATATACGAGATCTTGATGGGGACTGCTGCTATAGCTTCTATGTTCTGTTTCATTTAAATTGGCCGGTGCTTCAATATTTGCAGCGTGATTCAATTGGCATCCATTTATTTTGGATGCCAATCCAAAGTACTTGATTCAATAGCATGCATTTTACAACACGGAAATACTATGATTTGAAGTTCAAAGCTATTTTTTGATGTGTTTTGAAGAGTCCACAGTGTTTTGTATAGCACAGTGGATAAAACGAATGAACTAATGACTTGTGTAAGTTTATCTGTTCCTTTTAACATCATACCGATGGCAGTTTCAATCTTCAGACAAACCACATTAAATTAATTATATTGAGAATATATTACTTGTTTTCCAGGCATAATAATACACAGTATGTCAAGTTTTTCATATTGAACTTTGAGCTGACTTTGAGCTGACTGAATTTTAAACATAAAATTGAGTTTCATCAAGTTTCATTCAAGTTTTTCATCATCTGGTTGGTGTTTACCAAGCTTACTGGGGGACCTAAGCGATGACTCTAGTGCATACATACACCGCTCGGCCAATACCCTTTTCATAAATCTGCTCCTGCCAGAGGACGATTAAACAGAACGCACAGTTTATGGGCCCATTTAACTGGCAGGTCACAGAGGATGTTGCCATGGCTGCAGTCAAAGCAGCATTGAGCCCACAATCCCCTGCTGCGGTGAGTGTCAGTAGGGCAGCACCGAATAAGGAAGAAATCGTCACATTTATGAACCCAGGGAAGGTAGAGACGAAAGCACAGGTATGAAGAAACTGCAGCCACTAGGGGGCACAAGGGCCGCTTCTCCGGAGTTAGGCTCAACTAACTGAACTTGTACATTTACATCTCAAGTAACGTATTTCACCTTGCTGTTAAGAGCTAGCATGGCTCGCTTTGACTCGGTGGGTGAGAATGGCTGTTGTTCAAGGGTACGTAGGCTTTGTGCGAGTGCACACGGCATATGTGTGTGTGCGCGCGTGTGTGTGTGTGTGAAGTGCTTACTCTCCACTGTGAGGGTGACGGGCTGGCTGGTCTTGTTCTCCCCGTTCTTGTCGTTGACGGCCTGGGCGTAGTAGCGCCCGGCGTCAGGGGCCACCGTGGACAGGATGACCAGTGTGTTGTCCAGCGTGATAGCACTGAGCAGGAGCACAGGGTAATGAAGACACAAATCTAACACCACACACACTCACACGCACACACACTCACACACACGCACAGATGCATGCATCCAGAAGCCCACACAGACTCATATCATTAAACTCGTGAGTAGTTATTTCTCACAGTCAATAAATCCCGGGGATAAACTGACACATAAACACAATGCACCATTAGTCATCCGCCCCTGCCTTATAAAAGCGCGTACGCACACCCACGCGCGCCCTCGCAAATCATGTCAGGACAGGACACGTGGCCCCTGCTGCACGGGTATCGCAGGGCCTTTTAAGATCCTGTCATTTCTATTATGGTCTCCCGAGGACGAGAGTGACTGCGCGTGGCTCACGCCGATGGCCGTGAACGCGCGAGAATGGCTCCGTTAAACGAGAGTTGACACTGGGTGCGCTGCCAGATTAAGGCCTGCGCGTCTGCCAGCGCCTGCCTGGTCGGGGGGAAAACAAACAACACCACTCCCGGACAACTAGGGGGCCAAGTCAGCGCACGCACACGCACACACACAGACACACACAGACACACACACACACACACACACCGTGGCTGTGCATATCAATGTGCCAGCGACACGACGCGGGCACACAAACAAGTAAATGCGCAGTGTACTGTCAGCGTCACTCAGTGTCACACAAACAGAGCTTCATGGTTCCGCTAAAGCACGGTAACCGTCTCCAGGATTACTGATGGTGCACCATGGGAAAACTGCTCAGGATTCGCTCTTACCATTTCTCTCTCTCTCTCGAGTGTCTCGTGGGGTTCCCCGCGCTCCCGGGAGACACGCACCTATCCTTTATTTAAACCGCCCAACCGAGAGGATGCGATTCTAGGTAAACGTCTAAACGCCTTCCCGTCAACTGTGACATAGTAGACGCTGATACTGAAAAATAGATGACGGGATGGTGTGTGCGGAGCCCCGGTCTGTCTGCCTTGCCCGCCCGCCTGTTATTCGGCCCATCGGTTCGGATGAATTCATCTCAGCTGATTACCTGGGCATCTCTAACAAAGAGTCACTTTATGCATACACACAACGTTCACGCATGCACTACTGTATGCGTAGGTGTATGCAGATGGAAGATCTTCCTGCTTCACTGTCTCCACATGTACTGGATGCACAATGAACCGTTTGACTCCCACTGTGCTCCAAAAGCATCCCACACACCACCCCTCTCCACATTCTGATACGGGACGCGTACTCCCGCCCCCCACCCCCCCCCCGCACGCCCACAAACTCACACCTGGGGGTGGGCGCTGTCAGTCAACCGTATCATCAATTGAGATCTTGTGTCCAATTTTGTCTAATTGATTCCCTAGCTGACTGCTCCGGGTCGAGCCTTCCATCATCCCGTCTTGCACAGTCGATAGCGGCACTTTAATAACCCGCTTTATCACTCAGAGGTGATTCGACGAACACACTGCGCGCGCCGATAGTCATTCATCAGTTATTCTGCTCCACCTCGCAGGCATGGTCAAGATGGGGTGGGAGGTGGGGGTCCGGGGGAATTTTGAAAACCGGCGAGCGGTATTGAACTTTGTAGAGTTCTCTGCCATTTATTATTCTAATATAAATGAGATCATCATGTTCAATTGTGCTACTACAAGTGCCATAACTTTATACAGCGTTACACTATTACTATTTTTAAGAACTGTAGAAACTCTCCAGTATAGGCTTACAGTTCCCTTAATGCAACAGTACACACTGTAAAAACACAGGAAAAGTGTGCGAGTGATAAAGTTCAGCTAAATTAAACTTGTTATAGTATGCAGTGTAGGGTGGCAAGCCTTGGCACATGTCTACAGAAGACATGTGCCAAGTCACAAATACAGAACACAACAAGGTATTTTCTGAGTAATTCCAAAGGGTTTGCAAACCTTTTTTTGGGACTGTAGCTAACTATTATCTACTAATGTACATTTATTTGTACCATTTGTACACGCCACATAATACCAAAACGGTATGTGTTAAAAAAAAAAAACAGGCCAAATAAGTCTAAATACTACGAGAACAAGTCAGGACTTACATTCGACTACTGGAGGGAATCTTGCGTCCGTCTCTGAACCAAGTGATCTGCGGCCGGGGGAAGCTGTGGATGCGCGGAGCCTGGATACGAGCCCCCTCACCCTGGGACACAGTTTGTACCCGCTCCCCCTCCACAAAACCCCCCATATCTGACAGGATGAAGCCAGAACGACAAAGTGAGAGAGGATAAAGGAAGAGGGACAAAGAAGAAGAGAGAGGAAGAGACAGGGAGAGAGAGAGGGAGCGGGAGACATTAATATTAGAGGGGAACATGGTGGAAGTGCAAGACCGGAACAAAGCGAGCAGTCGGGGTCTAATTCGGCACCTTTTCTAAAAGCTAAGCTCCTTTAGCCGGCGTGATTCATGCGAGAACACGACAGGCCTTTCACAACAACAGCATCCTCCACTGCCTCTTTTAGAACAGGAGGGACGTATAGGAGGGGGCACATTGGCACTTACAGGCGACCTGAACTTCAGTGCTGCACTGCATTATGGCGCCCACTCGGTTCCTGACAATACAGCGGTAGTGCCCAGCGTGTGAACGGTCCAGGGTGGGAAACAGGTATCTAATGGACACACAAACAAACACACAAACCATTAGTGCACGCAGCATTAGTCATCATTAGCATGACAGACAGGCGTGCTTCCTCATGTAAACACTTTTATTCAGCCCACAAAAGACGCCAAACAAGGCGTAATCTTTCAACAGACACTGGAAACTTAAAGATTAAATGGAACTCCACTTGGCTACTGTTGTGACCTGATAGCACGGATGCACGAAGGTAGAAATATAATGTGATCCGTTTCTGGGAAAGTGAAGCATAAGCCAAAGAATGAAGATCGTCATTCACAGGTCAGCGGTAGGAAGGGGTGGTGGTGGTGGTGGTGGGGGGGGGGCCTGGAGCAACAGCTCGCCTTCCGACTGTCAGGAAGCACAATGAGCAATGGTCATTCTTCTACGGTCCTGCGGCGTGTGGAGCCAAATTGTCCGGATATGTCTTGTACCGCCCCCGATGTGCATTCATGTTAAATGACGCGTGAGCAATCCTGGCTAGATTTGAGGCCACCACTGGAAGCCGTTTAATTGGTATGCTTAATAAAACCACTTAGAAGTTGGTAGTCCGCCCCTGTCATGTTAGCCCCGCATTGCTATTCAGTGTGTGTGCGTGTGTGCGTGTGTCTGCATGTGTGTGTGTGTGTGTGTGTGTGTGTGTGTGAGGTTGGGGGGAGTGGGCTGATTCCTTGGTTAAATGGATTCCAGTTTGGCTCTTTGATCAAGGCTGGAGGAGAATTATAAGCAGAGGGCTGGTCTGTGAGGCAGACCCGTGGACTAAGCCAGCCAACTGCTGTGGATAGACAGGGTAGAGATGGCAAGGAAATAGAAAGAGACAGAGAGAGAGAGGAGGAGAGGGGAGAGAGGGAGAGAGGGAGAGAGGGAGAGAGGGAGAGAGGGAGAGATAGAAATTAAACAGACAGGGTAATGGAGAAGTGGTTTGTGTGGAGTGGGCTGTGGAGCCACAGAAAACCGGCTCATAATAAAAGAGAGGCTGTGCGCGCGCGCGCACACACAGACACACACATATTGACGATGAGATCAAACTAATTGAGAGACATTGTATTGCAAGCCTTAAAGTGTAGCCTTTACTAATATGTGTTTTTGAAGTTTACAGTGCATTTATTCTCCACGTATCCACATATCCAGAGCCTAAGCTAAATGTAATTCTTAGCCTGGACTATCTAATACACAACCCCTACAGGAAAGTTCAATTCAAATTAGCAAAAGATCTGTACCCACCTAGGCCCACACACACACACACACACACACACACGCACACACACACACACACACACACACACACACACACACACACACACACAC
>JAODLI010003138.1:0-10077 GCA_027575585.1 Percopsis omiscomaycus | reverse complement strand
CTGGGTACCCGGCGCAGGGTACCCGGCGCTGGGTACTCGGCGCTGGGTACTCGGCGCTAGGTACTCGGCGCAGGGTACCTAGCGCTAGGTACTCAGCGCTAGGTACTCAGCGCTGGCCTCACTGCTCCAGACGGCTCCGTTACTAGTTATTTAAAGCCTTCATCTTCTCCCATTAGCCCGTCTCAGCCCGGGGTGCAATCAAGACGTCACCACCGCCATCAGATTGCAAGCTGCAGTGTAAAAAAAGGACCGTATGGCTCATTAGAGGACCCGTCAAATGGCTTTAGTCCACCGCGTTACTCTGCTGCTTTGCAACTTATTAGTCGACTCTCATGTCGACTAATAAGTGACGAGAACATTAGCTAAATAGCCGCCACCAGCATGGAGGGTGTTTAGGGAAGATGGATGAATGCGACAGCACTTCCTGACAGACTCCGACGATTTGATCCCTCAGCAGTGCTCCATCTCACCACTAGGCAGGGTTCATATCTTGTGTTTTAGTGGTTTTCTGGACTGATGCCTTTGTAATGTAATGTACGTGCGTCTATGGATGTATGTATGGATATTTATTCTTATAGAAAGCCCGTAATGGTTTTTTTTTGTATAATAATCCATGTACCATAAATGTAAGGATTAGATTAGATCAACTTTGTCATTCCTTTCTATACAATTACTTGCATACAGCTGAACAACCAAGGTGCAACATGAAGTGTGCCCTGTGTTTCTCAGGATGAGAAGCTGGATGCCACGTCCAGAACCCTGAGGCTGGCTGCCCTCTCATCAGCCATCGCATGCTCCAGCGCTTCAGTGTGTGAGTGTTCTAGTGAAAGGTCTGTCCCGCCCACAGAGCCGGTGGGTCAGGTTGGCGCTGGACCCCCTGCTGGACCCCCGCTGCCTGCGTGTTCTGAGATTCATTAATAAGCAGGATGTGTCATCTTACTGTGATCCCTGCGTTTTAAAGAGTGTTTGGATTTGTAGACCAGCAGCACGCAGACATGATGAGTGTAGATTGTTTATAAAATAATTGAGAGGCATGAAGCCATTTCTCATCTGAAAAAGTATGCTGGCCAAAATGAATAATGTATAAACCTTGCTAGATCATTTCCACATTGTTTTTAGGTTATGTTACGAATCTAAACTTGATATAATAGAATGAATCATATACAGTGTATATAGATTAATACATCATGTAATAAATATAAAATAATAATCATTTGCTTTCTCTCAGCGCCATCCAAACGCCTGGCGGACCCAGAGCTTGATACCCCCCCAGTCAACGGGCTGAAGACCACCATGGACCCCCCCACCACCACAGCCTGAGTGAACCCATGTCCTTGCATGTACACCTGCCTGGTGTTCATCTGACGCCAAAGAAGTTGAGATTTGAAAGGGCCTTGCTCTCAACGTAATCCTCCTTCACTACCTCAGCCAGGCGAACACGGAAGGTGCTACCATGAAAAGGGTTTATGTCTGGGAGTGTTGCCAGCCAACGGTAAACCACCAACTTTGAACTGTGCGAGTGTTGACACTGCAAAGGGGGATTTATAAGGCCCTGATATGAATGTATCCAACTGTCTGTGATCGGTGTGATATTACTTCCGCGGAAGCCAGTGTAAAGTGGCAGCCAATTTAACTGAATTTACTTTTGCCTTAAAATATCCTCCATAGTAAAAGTTAAAAACGCTGCTTGCCTTTGTACCAGTTTGCACTGTGATTTTGAAATGCCACTGTGGTTGTGCTGAATTTAATCATTGTGACTGTATCTATGCTAAACACTCAGATTTATGGTGCCTTTTTAACTTTATGTACTTGCATTTTATATACTGTACTGAATAACTATGCATCTTTATGTGATGTATGCATCCTGTTTTGTCTTTGTCATTACCTGCATTTGACAGTGTGTAAGATTGAATTCCTTTTAATAGGGGCAGGATAGTCTAGTAGTCTGGGTGTTGGAATCCCAGAAGGTCGTGGGTTCAAGCCCCAGAGGTGGCCTACCTGCAAGCATCCTTGAGCAAGATGCCTAACCCCTACCTGCTCCATGTAATAGCACCATGCAATTGTAAGACGCTTTGGATAAAAGCTTCTGCTAAATGACCTATTTGTAATATAATGACAGATTTTTTTATTTGACCACATAATATTGCATGAAGTGAAAACTATTTGTAAAGAAAAAACGCCCTCTTTAAATCACCGATAGATGTATATTTTTTATGCGATGTAGAGGAATATTTATGCACTACAAATAAACGTTGTTGCAGCTAAATGTCTGCTTGTACCAGATGAGTTGGTGTCCCCTTCATTTAAAATGCTGTTTTCTCTGTAGCAGCCCGAGGCACCAGTAGTGAACGTCCTTTCACTAAATCCACAAAGCCTCCCAAGCTACTGAGGGATGTGCTCTTTTTAATTTACTGCCAGTGCTTCAAAGGCCTGAACAAAACGCCTGCTGTGTAAACATTTCTACTAGCTGACATGATGTCATTTCAGGGTATTTTTCAAGGGTTGGGAGCCACAGTGGGCTATATGAAACAGGCACATACTGTACCGTGTCTTTTTAAAACTAAAATAATTAGTTAAATCGAAGCAAAAATGATTAATGTAGCTCTTTTAACAGGGTTGTTTTAAACATACTACGTCTTAATCAATGTATTTCCATGTTTATTGGTGGCATGCGAGTTACCATCGGGACCATTTTCTAATGGTATTAGAAAATGGCTATCGAAAGCACTGGCGCCTCGGCCATGCGAGGGAATAAAACGTTAAGACTGATGTTAAATAGTTTTGTATTGACATTGTCTGGTTCTTAAGGTGCTAAGCGCTATGAATACAGTTCACAAGGCTGTGTACTGTTATGAGATGTGCAATTCAGCCACACAAGTAAATACTACAATCACCTGCTGTATCCTGGCAACCATCAGTGTTGGGGAAGTTACTGAGAAGATGTAATCCAATACTCCTTCCTCGTTCTAAACAGTAATGTGGTGACTTGATGTCATTTGAGGTGAGTTGCGAGACACATTCCTCTGCATGGAACAGATATTGTGTTTTAAAAGACATGGTGTGTCTTTTAAAACCAATTAGGCCACCTAATTACCTAAAGCTAATAAAAATGTAAAAGTAGCTCTCTATTACAGTTGTTTTGACACATGCATAATCCTAATTAGTGTTATCTCCATGTTTTGATGGCCTGAGATTTGGCACGAGGCCCAAGGACACCGTCGATTAACTGTAATCTCTTACACTACTGACACTGCTAATCACAAGAATCTGCTACTGTAATCAAAGTAAATAAATAAAAAAAGAAAAGGAATCTGACTACTTAAAGACAAGTAATCAGATTAAATTAGTAGTTCTAACAATTTACTTTTTCGTAATGTATAATCAGTAAGTTGTGCTGTGCATGTTTCACAGCATAATGCACAGCCAACCCGCCGGCCACCTAAACTAATGACTACTAGCGCTAATAGCAATCACATTGTATTCATTAAAGGCACATTTCTAGTCATAGGATGAGCGCACACTGAAAACAACTAATGAGTAACTTTCACGTAACAGCAACACTCTGTCTCTGTTTCATATTTAAACAAACACACAATCCTGGCACATAATGGTTATTTATGAATGCATGCATAAACAAAGGCTCCACTTAGGCGATCTCAGGTTGCTACAGTAACGCTACAGCGGAGAGGTTTTCCAATAACGTTTCTGCCCCATCATTAGTCATTTGTTGTGCTGAGCAATGTGATGAATATATTCGTATATTAGTGATATAAATAGGTGTAAATATGGAAAGGGTTTATAATATGCATTTTTAAATGCACGAGAAAGTCAATATATCTAAAGGGAGCCACCAATTACTCCACAATACTGTATAATGAAATCATGGTACAATTACAATCTGTTAGGGTTGTTTTTTTAGAGTGGGCTACGGTATGCATTTCAGGTCTGCATGAGTTGAGACTATAGGGACAAGAGACAAGGTTATAGCCAGGGTATATACTGTAAGGTTTAAAAGGTCCGTCATCAAACCCGACAGCTCCGACGTCACAAGGAACACGCACACACACACACACACAAGGACGTTATTTTCCTTAGCACTCTCACAGCCACAAACACGCAATTCTCCAATACCATGGAGATTACCGAAGTCGAGACTCATCGAGCAATGTCGGGCCAAAGGCGCCATTGGTCCAATCAAAACACTGCGCGCTGGGCAGGCCTCTCACCATAACCAATCACACAGGGGGGCCCTACTGATACTGATTCAGTGCCATAACTGCACCCCCGCTGCCTTCGTGGCGCTGTCGTAAAGCTCCTGATCCGTCGGCCCCATTAGAACAACCCTATTTGGCTTGCATTACAAACCCATTCAAGCGGTCAGCCTCGCTCTGCATTTCGCTTAAGCCCCGAGGCGGAGTGTGTATCCAGCCGCCGCCGTTCAATAAGTGAAAGGATTATTTGCAGGCCGAGTCTCCACATTCGCCTAATTTTCACCGTGGCGTCAAAAAAAAAAAGCAACACATCAAAATGTGATTGTTATCGCACAACATCTTCTAACCTTTCCCCCCCACTACCAGAGGTGGCATTCAATGCCGCGTGTGTCCTCGTCGGAAACGCAGCCCTTCTGGGTTTAAGCGGTGTGACTTGCCGCCCCTGATTTGCATTTGGAACGGCTCACGAGGGGGGGGGTTGACCGTTTGGTATAACCGCCGCGCGTGGACGTGCGCTACTGTAAAAGTCACATTAAAAACACCAGCCTGTCGCTCCATGACAGCCAGAGGGCGAATATCACCGCGACCCGATTGTCAGTTAACGGGGAGGACACACGAACGACTTGTTTACACACACAGACGCAGTGTTTATAGGAAAAAGCGTTAGGTTGGTGGTGGGTGGTGGTGGGTGGTGGGTGGTGGGGAACAAGAAACACACGCATTCACACACTTTCCATCTGGCCAAACGGAGTGGCGTGAGGCAGGGCCACGGAGACGGCAGATATGCTGCTTCGCCTCTCAAAGGGTTCCAATCAGTCGGCTAAGAGAGACGTATCACTGGGTGGTTAAATGCACCGCACCCCCCGGCGAGGAGGGGATCCCCCTTAAATGCACCGCACATTGTTAGGCGGATGCAGATCCAAGACGTTACATTTATGCGCCTATGTTGTAGCTAAACACGCACACACACGCGCGCACACACCCTTTTCTCAGAATGTTGTCAATCCTCTTGGCCGAAGCGCTCCAGTGAACCGCTGTTTGTTGGAGCCGAACACCCTCTTGGCTCGCTCTCATTCACAGCGGAACTGACTCGACAGACGAGGCTCGGTTCGGAAGATTGATTCTGTCGAGAACTTTTCCAAATTTAATTCCACCGAAAAGTAGGCTAGTCAAAGTTGCGGCGCCTTCGTTGTGTCTACGGCTCTCACTCTGTGCGCATTATATATATATATATATATATATATATATGTATATATATATATATATATGTGTGTGTGTGCCGATCGCTTCAAGCCTACATCGATCAGGACTTCAACGGTCGGAGTCTGAAAATAATCTCGCCGCCGAACCCCGCCGCTAGGTGGCACTGCACCCAACGGCTGAGACGCCGCGGCTGGTGTTTGTTTTGCTGGTGTTCCGTCAGTGGACCTGACGATTCAACGCTCAGGTCATCGGCTAACCGGAAGCTCTGGCCGCGCGGTGTGACGGAGAGGAACCGTACGAAGAGGTTCGTTGAGTTCGAGTGAGGCAACGCCGGGGGAGTGAATCAAGTCCGCGCACACGCACGCATATAACGTTACGCACCTGCAGACCATTCAAGTGTTTCACGGCATGACGCTTTATGAATTATAAAAGACCTGTTCAAGCAGCTACAGTTACATATAGGGCCTTACACACCACGCGTGTATTTGCGCACAAGACGAGCATGAACCACTCACACACACACGCACCTTTTAAGCAAGAATGGTGTCTTGTGTTTGTGTCTGATGATGTTCCCCCGTCACGATGCTGGAGTTGAAGTCGGCGGGCTCATATTTTACCTGTCAGTATTGATTATCATCAGCTGCCTCTCGATTCCACGGGGGTTTGGTTTACTGCAGGTTTCCTGAACAGACTTCCAAGAATCACTGCAGTTGTAGAGGCTACCGTTTATGCAGAAACCACCACGACACGCTACAGTAAGGCTACTCAACACGCCTTAAATGTGTATATTGACATCTGTAATAAGCGGAGATCTAACGCATTTAGACACCCGCGATGTTGATATTGGCAGATAACGAACGCACAAACATTTACATCGAAATCGAGTAGGCCCTAGTTCATAGAAACAACATTCGACATGACGGGTTCCGTCAATAAGGCAGGTACAAGCCTGTTTAGCTAAATGCTATACAAATGTGAACCTTTTAACACACCTAGGAGGATTCAGCTAGTGTAGTCGCCTGTTGCCATTGTAAGATCTATACAAGGAGAAGGCATCTCTAATGTAGGTCTACGAATGCTCGCAGAGAAATCCATTGGACAGCCCATTAGCAAATGTATAAATTATTCAACCTGCATTGGCGCGATTGAGGGAATCTACTTCTGCTAATTTTGTTAAAAGTAGTCGGCACATATAAACCCTATCAATATACTTTGTCAGGCAACCACTGTGTAAGCAAATGGGTTATGAATATCAAATGAACGTCTATATTCTCCTCTTTGTCGGCACTTTGTTGGTATTGTAGCTGCAAGAATGACTAATAGTAGCTAGTAGCCTACAGTAATGCTTCTACTACAGTACCTAGCTGTCTGGTAAAGTGTTACAGGCTATTTGCCAGGTCAGTGTTACTGAGAGCCCACCGATCTAAACACATTCTCTTATACATAAATATGTAAATAACCTACCACCAGGCAGATTGCTCTGCCTGCTGGTTGATACAGTATCTGCGGCTTGTTCCCCTGTTACACTGAGATTTGTCTTTTATCCACATTTCTACCCCCTGCCCTCAAGGAAAAACACCTTTTGATATAAACCAGCATGCCGTTATTATTAAACCTGGCTCACGGGAGGAAATTAGGGTATTAGATTGGATCATTTAGTCAACTGTATTCACTCACACTGGGAGTGTACTGGAATTACTTCTTAGGATCATCTCTCTAACTGCCATCTTTATGTTAGCTCTGATATTAGTTTTATTCCTGTCTTGTGGACATACAGTAGTATAGCTGGGTTGAAGTGATGCATTCATGTTTCGTCATGGTAGTTTTAATACAGTGTCATGTAGTCGATTATATTCTACACTATGAACAATGTCCATTTGAACTCTAGCTTCAGTCTTAAAATCTTATTTCTCTTGACTCTAAAAGGAAGGAGGCTGTGTTTAGGCCTATAGTTTAGATATAACATGTTTAGTTTTTTCAGCATGTAGCTTAATGTAAAAAAAGACAACACATTTCAGCTCATATTCTGTACTGTACCTCGATAGAAATAAATAGCTTATTTCCATCGTAGCACACCTAGAAATCCGCCTGTGCATTAAATGTCACAGCATAAAACCAAAGCGTATTTACATCATTGTGCGAGGTAATGTTAACTCATTAATCCGGAGAACATAAATTAATACAATTTCCACCAGTGAACAATAAAGTGAATTCCGAACCTAGAAAAGACTTGTAATGGCTCTCACAGAGAATGTAGAAGTAATTCTGTATCAGTAAGAATCCCCCCGGCTCCCCTATTCCACTTGCCAGTAGCCGTATGAATAAGTTAATATGCAGCCTTGTGTTAAAGCTAATATCACTGCACTCTCATATGTTACATCAATGGACAAAGGCAAGTCAATGACCAGCACTGTGACAGTCCATTTGTGCTAAATATGGACAGTGTGGAAATGCAGATGAAAAGGCAGGTGTTGCAGTTATTCAGTGACTCATAGCGGGGCCCCATTTGGCCATGGAGAATCGCATTTGGTGGTGTGTTTTAACCGTAGAACTATAAAATGACTAGAAGCAACAACGCCGTTTGTTCCATTGAGATGCGTCGAAGACAGCCAAAATCTAAGATGGCTCCAGATGCATTTTATATCTCCACCGCGCGTCAAAATAAAAGTGGGCAGTGAAACGCTCCCTTTTGGCAGCACCAACGTAAAATGGCTCCTCCCACAGTTGTCTTCGAGGCAGAATAGAATGTTGATCCCCTGGTTTTAGTCTGATAAACCCAGTGATATTCCTCCACAACCCCGAGACCTCTAATATCTCTCTCTCTCTCTCTCTCTCTCTCTCTCTCTCTCTGTGTGTGTGAACAGTACACTTGTTTGCATATTCATCTAAAAGGTGAGTTATACAGTGTTGAGTCACTCTGCTTCGGGCTTCATTTGAATGGAAATGATGCCACTTACGGGTATAAAAGCAAATCTCTGAAATGTTTTGAGATGGATGAGAAATTGTGTTTCTGTGAATAGTGTTGTGATTGAGGTTCAGCCAAGATGGCACCCTATCTTTATGCAACTGGCGGTTTTACGAGACCGACACACACACGTATAATACAGCAGACCTTCAGCAGATACCGGAAGGGACACTGGAATTCTTACATTGAATACTTTGGGAACAATATTTTATTTGTGGGAATTGTTTTGAAGTCAAAAGGATCATAAGACAGTAATTAGCGGGTTGAAAAGCCAAATAACAACACAAAATAAATAAATGAAAATAAATAAATGATACACACAGACCAGTTTGCATGAAATGAACAGTGAAAGAGAGCCCAATAATTTCAGCGCTAAATAATAAATATATATATATATTAAAAAAACATAGCAACATATCGCAGGAAGAAAATTTACTCAAAACATAAGACAAGAAATTAAGACACATTAGCAGAAAAAATAAAACTCGAAAGAGGAGTTAAACAGAAAGGAACAGAGGACATCATGGTAAAAAAAAAAGTTGATCAACAAAACACATTATCTAGTAAGGTGCCAGCAATAGGTCTTTAACTACATCACAATGTGTTTATATTCTCTTCATCTTTCTTTCTTTTTGTTTTTTTAAAATCTCCAATAAAAAAATAAATAACATAAAAGCAATTCAATTTGAGAATAAGTAGTAGGAGTCCCTAATACGTGTTCTGGGGGAGGGGGGTTTCCATTTGATTGACAGCTCCCGGGGCGACTTAGAGAAATGCCGTCCAGACAGTCTCTGTGCTTCTACAGTAAGTTAACATTTGCTTCCTGCCTTAACAAATCATTCCCGGTGCACACGGAAGTTTCTCCACTATTTTCCTGGCAAAAACAAACTGTTTTTGATTTATGTCGGTACACAAAAAAACAAAAACCGAAATGTTATGTACAATATTGACCTGCAAAGTACAACAGCTATTATGTAGTAAAATATGTAAACATATTTGCTGCTTTTTGACACAGTTGACTGTGACAACAGATAAAGTTCACGCTTGTTCACGCTTGGAATACGTCTTGAACATAGTCATTTTTTAAAGTACTGCTCCAATCCATCTCTGCCACAAACAATGTATGACAAGCCATTTGCCACCGCATCTCCAGGAATGGGGGGGGGGGAGAAAAAGACAGGGAAAAATGCTATAAAAGATTTAATGTAGCACTTTGCCTGGTGGATCCGCTGTTGTACGCTCGGATGCCGTCTCAAATTTGGTTGTCATGCATAGCAGTCCAATTCTGGGTTAGGACCGGGAGGGGTACAAAAACAAATCTGCTGTATTTTTTACTTCCTGCTAAAGTCTGTCAACCCCGACTAGGAATCACCCCTCCTAAAAACAACACATTTCACCAAAAAAAATAAGTAAATAAACAAGTAAATAATACCCACCATAAAAATAAATAAATAAACAGATTTGAAGACCCCTGCAATGTTACCCCCCGCACCTTACCCCCCGAACGCCGCCTTGAACGGTACACTGAACAGAACAGTATTTAATGCTTAAACATAATGCTTCTGACTTCCAATGTTCCCCCACCCCCCCCCCCGACAATCACTGTTTTCCCCTCTCGGGGTCCCCTACACCACGTCACATACACCTCACATGCATGCTCAGAATGGGCGAAATGACAGTGATCCTATTTTACAGGGT